>APFE031675822.1:211735-253516 GCA_000404065.3 Pinus taeda | reverse complement strand
GTTGGAAAAAATAGTTATATTATTTTATTGTTTTTACATTTTAACTCCAAAAAAAGTGAATTATCCCCATGGTTGACATCATCATCTTGAATCCTATTGGTTCTTATAAATTTTATTTTGGTTGTACATTTTTCTTAGGAGACCCATTTTAGACCTCAAAATTTCCCTAATAAAGCAAGAATGTCCCTTATCCCCTACCATTTTTTGCATTTACATTGATAAGCTAGACGGGTGTTTAGAAGAAACAAGATGTCATGGATCCAAGATTTCTATTATAGCCACTACTCTTCTCCTTTATGTTGACGATAACGTTCTTCTTTCCAGAATTACTGATGATCTCAATAAGAATCTTAGAATACTCCATGATTACTGCTCCGAGATGGGTATATTTTTAATATCGAAAATACTACAATCATGATAATTAAATCCAAAAGGATAAACTATGATAATTGCATTTATGACAACAATTACTTGGATGAGGTTTCCTCATACAAATATTTAGGTATCGGCATTCACCATTAGCTCAAATAGAACTATAATATTGAGAAAAAGATTATAGGAGGCTGGAAAACTTACTATGTGCTTGGAAACAATTGTAAGTCAACTAATCTTTGGGTTTGGAGTAACAAGAAGTTCCTCTTCTAGAATCTCATCACCCTTGTTATTTCATATGGATGTGAGGTTTGGAGTTGCAGTATATCTAGAGAACCATGGGAAAAAATTGAGATGATCCAATAGAAATTTATAACTTACAACATCAAGATTAAAGGAAACACTCACTACCTTATTCTATTGATTGAAGCTATCCTCTCCCCCATTAAAAGCATGGTTTTGTTTAGGTATATGATGTATAAGAATAATTTGTACAACATGGAAGCCAAGAGGCTCCCCAAATTTGCTTCTAAGTCTAGTCAAAACCCCACCAACAACTCAAATGAGACTGACATAAGGATGCCCATTCCTAGCTCGACCATTGGGGGATAAAGGAGGAGATAATCTTGGAGGATAAGGATGATATTAAAAACACCATCACTTCCAAATTTAAGGATAAGCTATGGGATGATAAGGAGTTAGAGGGAAAAAGAAGCTAAGATATTATAAGGAGGTGATCAACCCCACTTTTTCTAACCAGAAATATCTTTCTGCCTTGACTAGTGCTAAGAAATAAATAAACATTGCAAATAGAAGAACTAATTCTCATGAGCTTTAGAATGAAACTGAGCATTGGTCTATTCCAAAAACACCTTGGGATGAAAGAATTTGCACCCTTTGCGATACTAAGAGAGTTGAAGATGAAAAACACTTTCTCTTGGTTTGCCCGACCCTTTCTCACATTCATTCTCCTTTTCAAAACATTTTCCACACCACCAACCTTCTTGACTTGTTAAGTCAAAAAAACTACAATGATCTTTGTACGCTTCTCTCCCTTCTCTTTGATCATAGAAATAAACTATTAAAGAGCCTCAGTTAATCACTTACTTTCTTAAGGTCTGAGAGACCATATTGGTCTTTGTGGACATTAAACATCATCGTCATCATTAGAGAGAGAGAGTTTATTAGCAAGAATTAAAGTTATAAGTAATAAATTAAAAAAAATTGTATTTACAAAATCTATTTGTAAAAAGTAGAAATATGCCCAAAATGCTTTAAATTTTATACTGCAACCTACACACTAGCAGATTAAGTATTTTTGAAAGAATATATATATTGAGTTTAAGATTTGGGAGAGAAAGGAAAACTATTAGAAGAAAAATTGGAATTAATTTTAAAGATCAATTTTTTTATTTCAAAAATACTTTAAATTTTAATAAAAATAAAAATATTATATCCAATATTCACAATATATAGATTGTAAATTAAAGAATTAATAAAAATTATATTAATTGCACTAGAATTCAAAAAAATTATCAATTATTTAGAATTATTAAGAGTTTTTTTTTATTAGAGGTGAGGAATAAAAATATGTAAATTCATAATAATGACTCATAACTATGATTCTACATTCAATATATGTTTGAGAAGAAAGACAAATATTTATCACTCATTCATGCTCCATACCACTCAAGAATTCTAGTCATTACATAGCACTAGCATGGCATTACTAATTGGGCATGGCCATCAACTCCTTATCACCTAGAAATTTTCTAACCGATATGTCATTATTGAACTCAATCTAATCACCTTATTCTAGTGGAGTGTCAGAGTGCTAGTTTCATTATAAGAGATGTTGCATCATCACCACTCACCCATAAGCAACTTGTTCCTGCCTCCCTTGAGCCAAGCATACTTGAACAACCAACCACCTAATGTGGGACCATGTTATCATCTATGTAGGGAAACACATGCTATCATGTCCTTGATTCACCAAACATTCACATACCTTTAATGCACTTATCAACATCATTTCCTTTCTATGGTAACACACATAATCCATCACATTACCAAGTCATACCACCCTCCATTGAAACCTGCAATTCAACACCTTATTGATCATTCGACAATCCCAAGCAAGACATCCTTGGTCCTTCTATGTTAGTACACCAACCTAATCAATTCATGGGTGTTGCCTATGCATGAGTCACCAATACTACCAAATCCTATGAACTCATCATGCACCCTAATTCACACTTCCATGGCATGTCATTGCTAATGGTATCTCTAGTAAAATCCTTGCCAATAAAAACCTTTGTTTATTGGAAAGTTTGAATTTGAGTTTTAGCTTTTTCTTTATTCTTTTTCATTATAATGAATTTATATATTATGTTCCCATAAATTTTCAAATCTATTTTATTCATACTTTTTCAAAATGTTATACTTATTTTAATTTTAAAAATAAAGGAATTAGTTTTACCAATATGTAAAATTATATGAAAATATTTTTTTTAAATAAATATTTTTTACATAATTACTATTTTCAAGTATTAGGGGGTTTACGCAATGCATTATATTAGATATCATTTTGGGATTCACTTACGTTAAGTAAGTCATTCACATATGACCATTTCCATGAGAGGTAGTCGTAATTGACTAATTTCACATTATTTTTGAATTATTCACTTAGCACTCATTGCATCATGTGATGCTCATAGGGGTGAAGAAGTGGGATTGAAACTAGTGAAATGAATCACATAGCATGAATGATCACACTTAGCATTCATTGCATCGGGTGATGCTCATAGGGGTGAAGAAGTGAGATTGAAACTAGTGAAATGAATCACATAGCATGAATGATCACACTTAGCACTCATTGCATCTGGTGATGCTCATAGGGGTGAAGAAGTAGGATTGAAACTAGTGAAATGAATCACATAGCATGAATGATCACTTCTTGGGCTTGCACCCAGTAACCAGAACTTCTTGGGAGATCACCCATCCCAGATGGCCTAAGGCTCAAGTGCGCTTAACTGTGGAGTTTTCTCCACAATCAAACCCACTTAGCTTGCTACCACATTTGCAAAACCTTAACAAGTATTGTGACTCATGAACCATTGAAATAAAGATCCCTTCAAATATGGATGAAGAGAAAACCAAAATAAAATTGAAATGTTTATTAGATGATAAAATTAAATAATAATAAAAAATATTAAAATAATATTTATATGTAAAAGAATAAATTATATTAGAGTTATTTTTAAAAAATAAATCTAAACTGATTTTAAACTCTATTAAATACTCATTTTAAACTCATTAAATCGGTTTTTAAAATAGCTCTAAACTGGTTTAAATCCTTTAACGTTCAACGCTGGGCTATTCCCAATTTCTCGTTACTACGTCACTGCCTTCTCCGTGAGGGCAAACAATAAATAATTCCGTAACGGACAACGGTTGCATGTGACTGTCAGAGCCCGAAACGTTTCCGTCATTTAATTCCAATCGTGGACTGAACAGACGTCACGACATATTATAATTGCACTGCCCTCCATCAGAGTCATAGGATTATGAATAACCCATTTACAGCCGACAGAGCGGACGTTGATGGTACAACAATCAGGAGCCTCACGTGGGTTTCCTCCTCCCCGATTCCTGTGCCACGACAGGGTTTCCTCCTCCACTATGGCTACCGGAGCAAATTTCCAATTGTGCTCGGCCCCTTGCAGCAATCTGATTTCTAAAACCCTTGCAGCAACCTGATAAAAATAAAATGATCTAATCTAAGGGTTCGACCGCCGTCTTGAAGAGCAGAATGGAAACTTTATCCATGGAGAAATATAGGAATCGCCAACGGAATGCGTGACGAAGGACCCAAAATTCGTCCCCACGATGCAACGTCAGGCAGAAAGTAGGCTTTGTCAAACTCCTGCACGGCCCAGGGAATCATCAGGTAAAAAAAACAAGAAACTGGCAAGAAACAAAGATTTAATTGATCAATTAATGAAATGAACCGACCTTTGTCATGGCGAAAGCCAGTTGCTTAGAGCTGAAGCCGTCGCTCTGGCTGTCGTATGCCATCCTTGCACAGCAAAATGCATGAACCTGCATCTCGGACGGCATGTCTGCTGCCTTCACTTTCGCATTCACACTTACCGCTACGGACTCCGCAATACGAGTTTCAAACATGCACAGACCGCAGTTCGATCTCTTCAGCCAAGGGAAGCCGCTTACGAACCTCGTGGCTTCCTTTTAATGTTAGATCAGAGCATACATCACTCACAGGGGATTCATACTCAGAGATTTAGACAGTAATAACAAAGAATACTTTCAGAAACACACAAATGGAGAAACAACAAGATTAATCAGTCAAAAACAGTGGAATAAATAAAACAATCACTGGAGAACAAAAATCACTTCGCATTACATAACAGGGTTGGGCCTTGGCTTGCATTCCTTGGCTAGAGAAATTACAAATTTATAGAGGCAGAAGAAGCATCTACAATCCTGTATGTGATTCAGATGGAGATATGGAATGATCTAGAAACTAATCTAGAATCCTGCATGTGATTCTAGAAACCACTAGCCGTGTAGAAGGATCTAGAATCCTGCATGAATTTCGCTTCACACTTAACATTCTCCCACTTGAAGCCAAATAAGAGTCATCAAGTCACACTGAGTCCTACCTTGCCTCTACATAACTCATGTTTATTTCATAGTAGAAACTTAGTGAGAATTTCATATCTGAATCGATCTTTTCTAAGGATAACTGTTTTTCCTCCAACACATGCCGCATCTAATGGTATCTTAAGTCAATGTGTTTGGTTTTTGAATGAAACACTGGGTTTTTCGCCAAGTGAATGGCACTTTGACTATCACAATATAACACATACTTGTCCTAATTTATTCCTATCTCTCCTAGGAATCGCTACATCCACAATATCTCTTTATAAGCTTCTGTTGCAGCTATGTACTCTACTTCTGTTGTAGAGAGGGCTACTATTCGTTGTAGCCTTGACACCCACGATACTACTGCACCTGCAAATGTATACAAATAACCTGTAGTGGACTTTCTAGTATCCATATCTCCAGCCATATCCGCATCTGTAAATCCTTGAAGCACAGTCTCATCATGACCAAAACATAAACAATAATGACTAGTACCCTTGAGATACCTCAAAATCCATTTTACTGCTTGCCAAAGTTGTTTGCCTGGATTGGCAAGGAACCTACTCACTACTCCCACCAAATATGCAATGTTTGGTCATGTGCATACCATGGCATACATCAAATTGCCAACTGCTGAAGCATAAGGAATCTTGCTCATCTCTTCTTTCTCCTTGTCATCACTAGGACATAATTCAATACTCAGCTTGAAGTGGGCTACAAGTGGTGTACCAACTAGCTTGGCATCCTTCATATTAAACCTGTCAAGCACCTTCTTGATATATTTTTCTTGTCACAGCCACAACATTTTGTTTTTCCTGTCACAGATAATCCGGATGCCCAATATCTGTTATGCTAGTCCCAAATTCCTCATTGCAAATTGGCTACCCAAATCTTTCTTCAACCTGTTGATCTTATTCCTATCATGTCCAACAATCAACATGTTATCCACACATAACAATAATATGATATACTTTCCTTGATCATACCTCTTGATATAGACACAATGGTCAGCTTCCAACCTCTGAAAACCATGTTCCAACATGAATGAATCAAATTTCTTGTACCATTGTCGAAGTGTCTGTTTCAACCCATAGAGACTCTTCTTCAACCTATAAACAAGGCCTTCTTTACCTTTTTCTATGAAGCCTTCTGGCTGCTCCATATAAATTTCTTCCTCCAATTCACCATGAAGGAATGCAATTTTTACATCTAACTGTTCACATTCTAGGTCTAAAGCATCAGCTAGACCAAGAATGACTCTAATGGATGACATTTTAACAACAACTGAGAAAATTTCAGTGAATTCAATACCTTCTCTTTGGGCAAAACCTTTCACCACCAGCCTTGCTTTATACCTCTCATTATTTTCGTCACCTTCATGCTTAATCTTGTAGACCCATTTGTTTTGTACATTCTTTCTACCTTTTGGGAGGTTTACCAACTCTCAAGTTTTATTTTCCTGCAAAGAGTTCATTTCTTCTTCCATTCTTTACTGTGCTCGACTTTACAAGCTTCTTAAAAACAATTAGGTTCACCTTCATCAGTCAACAAAATATAGTTTGAATGAGGATACCTTTGTGAAGGCTTATGAGGCCTAGAAGATCTGCGAACCAACTGTGGTGGTGCATTATCAGGTTGAATCTCCTGTAAAGGTTCCTGCAAGATTCCTTCTTCTTGTTGTTCATCATTTTCCACTTGTTGTTCTTCATGCTCCTAAATTTGTTGTTCATTTTTCTTGTATTGGGTGGTATGTTTTCATGTTGTTCTTCAAACCTGTCAATAACCTTCTTGACCTCCAACTCACCTACAGTCCTCTTGAACATTTCTGACTCATTAAAATATAAACATCCCCCTGCTTCTAATAATTTTATGTTTGACTGGATCCCATAGACGATAACCAAAATCTTCATCCGCATATCCCAAAAAAAATGCATTTCACAGATTTATCATCTAGCTTAGTTCTATTTTCTTTGCGAATATGTAAGAATGTTTCACATCCAAAGATTTTCAAGTGAGAATAATTCAAATTCTTACCAGTCCAAACTTCTTCAGGGATACCACCATCCAAGGTTGTAGTTAGAGATCTATTTATGAGGTAGCAAGCGGTTTTGACTGCTTCAGCCCAAAAATTCTTCTCCAAACCGGAATTGCACAACATACTTCGCACCTTTTCCATAATGGTGGGATTCATCCTTTTTGTGACACCATTCTATTGAGAAGTACCAGGGACAGTCTTCTCATGCTTTATGCCAAACCTGTTACAATATTCCTTAAATGCATTTAAGCAATATTCTCCACCATTATCTGTTCTTAAACACTTCAGCAATTTGTTAGTCTCTCTTTCAACAACAACATGGAATTTTTGAAATATTCCAAACACTTCACTTTTATTTTTCATAGGATATGCCCAAACCTTCCTGGATGCATCATCTATGAATGTTGCAAAATATGATGCTCCTCCTAATGATTTGATGTTAATAGGCCCAAACACATCTGAGTGTGCCAATTCTAACACATTTTTCTTTCTGTCATGGCCACCTCTAAGGAATGAAACCCTTCTTTGTCTACCATATATACAATGCTCACAAAAATCAAGATTGTAAGATTTCAAACCTAACAATAAATTTTTACCAACAAGGACTTTGAAGCCCTTTTCGCTCATGTGACCCAAACGCTTATGCCACAAATATGTTGAATTTCCTTCTTTTGTGACAGCAGCCAAATATGATTTTCCTATCAGTGTCTTCAATGTGTATAATGTTCTTGTCTTGGGTCCTTTGCCCACAATCAATGCACCTTCGCTAATTTTCCAGCCTCATTTTCCAAAGTTTGTCGAATAACCTTCATCATCCAGTTGTCCCATAGAGATTAAACACATGCGCATTTCTGGTACATGCCTGACCTGTTTCAACAATATATCTTGTCCATCTTTCATCTTGATCTGGACATCTCCCACTCCAACAATACTGCAAAAATGATTATTCCCCAAATGCAATCTACCATAATCACTAGGATTATATGAAACAAAACTATCTTTGCATGAGGTTACATGGTGAGATGCCCCAGAGTCAAGGATCCAATCAAAGCTACTGTGAGATGCATATGCACATGCATCCTCTACTAAAACAGGTAACAACACATCACCATCTGTGACTACAGCAGTAGTCTCACCTTCATTTGTGCTGGATGACTTGTGATTTGTACTAGATGGTATCTCATCCTTTTGTCCTTTCTTCTAGAATTGACATTCTTTCTTCATGTGCCTGGGTTTGCCACAATGAAAGCAGATGATTCTGCCTCTCCTTGATTTTGATCGGTCTCTCAATCTTGATCACCCTTGCCGGCCTCGATCCATTCTCCTGCCACGATCAGCTAGAGCTAGAGCCTCTCCTTTCTGGTTTTCCACAATTGACTTGTGTCGCAATTCCTCATTCATTAATCTGCTGCTAACATCATCAAACTTCAAGGTCCCTGTAGTTGTTGAAGTGCTCATAGCTACAATTAAATTTTCCCAATTGTCTGGCATATAACACATTAGCAAAATAACTCTAATTTCATCATCTAAAATGATTTTAATAGAGGCAAGTTGATTAGGAATAATATTAAATGCATTCAAGTGCTCAACAACTGAAGCACCCTCCTTCATTTTGAGATTATAAAGATTCTTCATCAAGAAAACTTTGTTTGATGCCATGTTCTTCTCATATAGATCATGGAGCTTCTTCCATAATCCTTCAACTGTCTTTTCTCCAGACACATTGAAATAAACATTCTTTGCTAAATATTGGCGGATTGTTGCAATCACCTTTCTATCTAGCTTATTCCATTTTTCATTTGTCATCGATGAGGTTTTCTTTGTTGTGCCCTCAATCGGCAAATGCTGATCCTTTAAAATCAGTATATCCTCCATCTGTGATTTCCACAGGACAAAATTAGCCCCACTTAACTTCTCCATATCTATAACTGTTGTCTCCATTTTCAATCAAATTCACGCCCCAAAACACAAAAACTCCACTTAAAAATAAAACTTTAATTATTACTTTTTAAAATTTAGTAATAATGACCTTCTTCCTTTTAAAATGCCCTTTTCAAAATTCCTGCTCCTTTTAAAATATACTTTTCAAAATTCCAACATATAATTATATATGTTTCATAATAAATATAAAAAACAGATACAATGTTTTAACCTTTTCACATTTCGCAGATACATATGTTGGTTTGAGAAAAAATTGACGTATACATGCAAGCTTGATGTAATAAAACTTACAAACACCACGTTTCAACTCCAAACTCCATGGATCTCCACGTTTCAAACTCCAGCAACACGTTTCAACATAGATCCACGACCTTGTTTTTCTTGCAGTAATTGTCTTTTAGTTCCAGCATTCCTCAGTTATTTCTTGGACAGATCCTTCAACAGCTCCAGGGGTAACAACCAACGTTTTAATGAACGTTGCCGGAGTAAGGCGATGGCACTAAGCGGCTTGCACAGTGGATATTTGACCCTAGCTTTGATACTAGTTGTTAGATCAGAGCATACATAACTCACAACAGATTCATACTCGGAGACTTAGATGAAAATAGAAAAGAATACTTTCAGAGACAGACAAATGGAGAAACAACAAGATTACTCAGTCAGAAATAGCATAATAGATAAAACAATCACTGGAGAATAGAAATCACTTTGCATTACATAACAGGCTTGAGCCTTGGCTTGCATTCCTTGGCCATAGAAATTACAAATTTATAGAGGTAGAAGAAGGATCTACAATACTGTATGTGATTCAGATGGAGATGTGGAATGATCTAGAAACTAATGGTGGTGTAGAAGAATCTAGAATCCTGCATGTGATTCTAGAAACTACTGGCGGTGTAGAAGGTATAGAATCATGCATGAATTTGGCTTCACACTTAACATTTAATCCTCCTGATCTTGCTCTCGAAGGTGCCGAGTATTCATCTTCAAGCTTCCCGATCCGCTCAATAATTTGCAGCATTTTAGGGCCATTAGATACATCCCTCACGCCTAGGTCAGATTTCCCGATCTATTCAATACAGAGCGGAGCTTTAGGGCCATTAGATACAGGTGAGCTTAAGTCAATTGCAGATTCCTGGAATATTTCGGGATCTGACGGACATGGGCACAGTAAAAAAATTGACTACGCCCATGTCCTTTGGATCCCGGAATATTCCAGGAATCTGCAATCCACTTAAGGATGGCCGATAGATACATCCCTCACAGCCAAGTCCACACCTTTTATGAGAACCAAATTGGTTGACCTCCTATGATTCGAACTCGGGTCTTACGTCGGATGCTTTCTGTGGTCTTTCTTGACATTACCCGGTGGATCCGCTAAAATCTCACCATGCACAGGCTTTAGGTGGATCTTGGTGGCATCCGCTATCCTCTATAGTCTCATCCTCAATGCTCAAAGAAGATACCTATAGAGATAGAAACAAACAATCAAAGGATATAATATACCAATGATATAATCATAAACTATGTAAGTGATCAAGGAATATTACAAGAACATTATGAAAAATATATATGGGAAAGAAACATATATTTGTATTAATAATGAAGAAAAGGATAACTACAATCGGGCCTTATGTTGGATTCCTCCTTCCAATGATCCATAATCCAAACCCTTGCAATAAAATATCCTTCAACGGATACTTGGACAACATGTAAGTATAGTTCAGAAGTAAAAAATGGCAACCTAACTCTCTTTGAGTGTATTGTACTTATAGGGAAAGAGTGGAAGTTGAGAGATCCATGAAGGGAGGAGAGAGATCCACAATGAATGGGAAGGATCCACTATGGTAGGAAGGAGGTCGAGGACAAACGGAGCTCGAGCCCAATCTCAACCACTTCATAATAGATACCAATTATGAGGCTTCTAAAATAGGAAGATTCTTTCACTTTTTATTTTTTACCTCTATGAGAAGATAATTATACCTTTAACATAGGGAAACTGCAATGACGTCACTCTGTGTTTACTCTCCAACATGCGAGATTGCAGGTTTTGAACTGAAGACCTGCGATGACCTCCAAAAATAGGGTTTTTAGGTATTCAATCCAGGATTATTATACATCATGAAGAAGTATTTCTTCCATATTTCAAGGGGGTTTGTGACAATAGTTCATCAGATAGTGAAAGATTTGGATTTGGCATCATTTTCATAGGTGTGACAAATTGGTCTGTAATAGATTTCCCCCCTAATGTACAAAGTCAGGAAGGAAATGATGGTTGAAGTACTTTATCGTGCAAAGGTAAGAATCAATGAATCATTGGTTGGAGACCTGCAAGTCAATAGTCAAGAACTTACAATCCAATATGGTCTTATGATCTTGACTGAGGTAGGAATTCTCATACTTAGAGTACAAGTATCTCAAAAGAAAAGTATGGAAATATGCCAAAATCCATATCAAAGTGAAGTCATGGGCACTAGATATACATTATGGATCCATGCTAAAATCACGAATAATCAAAACTCCTCTCAATCTGCATACATCAGACAAGATACAGAGCCTTCATTTCTGTCCATTCATAGTACAAATCTAACCATGTGAATAATGTCTTCAAGTCGAACATGGTAGAAACCATCTGATTACCGATCATTAATGAGGATCGTTAATAGATGCAAGAAAAACCACCAATAATGACTATGGCCTTCAAGTTAATATAGTAAAATCTATGAGGTGTGAATAAATGACTTGAAGTCGAACACCCATAGAATCATCTGATCAAAGGCTAATGATGAGAACCTGTCATCGAAAGTGAGAAACCTGCCATTGAGGCATGTAGACTCCAAGTTACTAAAGGAGGTTTCTAGGTCAATTTCCAATATGATGCGTCGAATTCGATAAGAAGCGACCCGCCATAGGAGGTTCATGACACAAAACACATGTCAAGTTTTGAACAACATACTTGGGGTAATTTAGGATTGACTCAGGGATGGTTGAAGCAATATAATTCTTTTAAAGATTGCAAAGTGATTTTAATTGAGAATGGACTTCTGTTGAACATATTGGTAGTACAAAAAATGACTTGGCAACATTTGACTCACAGTAAAACTAGAGACCAATACGAAGACTTTCACTATGGTATGATCAAATGAGAGGAAAATGGATCTCCCAACCCTGACATGAAAAGGCGATAGAGTGTCATGTTGAAGAGCAACATATTACCTTCTCAAATACAAAAGATGAATTTTTCTTTCCAATTTCCCCCCACCATTACTGGCAAGTACCTCTTTATTTTTACACAAGCTTGAGAAGGATAACATATTCTTGTCATATAATCTCATCCTTTGAATGAGTCCTTTAGAGCATTTTTAATGAACCCTAGCAAGGAGTGGCTCAGTCTCATCATGATTGACGATTCCTACATTGTTAATATTTTACGAGTCCAAGGAAGGGGTAGCCTGACTTCTTCTTTACATTTAGAGAGATTGTTTGAGAAAGGAATAAAAAGGAAACTCCATAAGGTCCTTTTTCATAATTTTAGTCTCTCAAGGCCAAAAAAGTATAAAAGGATGTAAGAGAGAAATTTTTTAGTCATGATTGACTAAAGTATTCCTTTTTCATAAATAATTTACTCAGTCTGGAAGAGGGTTAAACTTATACTGGGTAAATTTTTCTTCGAATCCTTTTACGAGTGCAAATCAAACAAGTTTACTCAACTACCTTTTCATATTTCGAGAGTTAGAAAAGTGCATAAACATAACTTTGAGGGATTCCTTTTTTCATACAGTTTTAACGAGCCTAAAAAAGTGAGAAAAGGACACTCACATCCTTCTCACAGTTTATCAAGGTTGAGGATGGAAAAGAGATCACTCTCCAACTTTCAATTTAATTAACGAGAAGGAAAAAGATAGAAAGAACATAGCATTTTCATATTTGTTTTATGAGCATGAAAGGATAGCAAAAGAAGCTTGATATTTTCATGATTTTAACAAGTCTTAAAAATAATAACTAAACTAGATAACTTATTATCATGTATTTATGAGCACGAGAAGGAACAAAGAATAAGCTCGAAATATGTTTCATTTTTTGACAAGCTTGAAACAAAGAGAAAATTGTGCTTGAGATAGGTTTCATTTCTACACAAGCTTGAAATAGCAAAAAACTATGCTTGAGATAGGTTATTATGTCTCCAACATAAAGATAGAGACACATGCCCCCTAAAATTAATGGAGGGATATTTGTTTCATTTTTTAATGAGCTTTACAAAGGAAAGGAACTACGCTCATGACACCTCATTTCATTTTTTAACAAGCTTGACACAAGAAAGGAACCATGCTTATGATGATCTGTTTCATTTTTTGACGAGATTGATACAAGGAAAGAACCATGCTCATAATGATTTTGATCATGGCTTCCAAGAGGACAAGGCTCTGGAAGGAATACATGCCAAGGGACACACATCAATCATGGCTTCCAAGAGGTCTTCATAGAATGAAAGAACAATTGTTTGAAAGGAATACATGTCAACGGACTCAATAGGGGTAAGAAGGCTCCAATGTTCCCATTGAATGGATCACCATGTCAATTACCATATGTAAGTCAAAATAAGCTGAGGACACAGTGAGAGGCTCTTTTTCATCGGTAAGTGAAGGCATGGGACAAGTTGCCACATAATTAACCTGTGGCGGGGGGGATACCACTTGCGTATAGGGAACATTAAAGGAGGTTGGATGGTTGGAAATAATATTAGGGCCAAAAAACAAAAGTTGGTCAACAGTCACCATGTTTTCAGTATGAGGGAAAGACATCATAGAAAGAGTGTGGACACGATAACTTTCATTGCATAGACATAGTCTCGTCCAAGGAGAAAATTGAAATTCAAGTGGCCTTGGACTACCATAACATTAATATAGATATATTTTCCTTTCAAAGTAATAGATATTTGAGGAAGGATCCCTAAAGGTTCACTATCTCTTCTATTAAAATCAAATAGATTCTTAGTAGCAAACACAAGCTGAGGGGAACCCAAAGCTTTCCAAGTGTTTGAGGATAGAACGCTAACAAAATCACCTTCATCTAGAATAACGTGACTCCCATTCTTTTCAAAATCCTTCACAATTATTTGGAAACAGATGCAAGAAGGGAGAAAAGCCTCTATTAGTCTATTCCAATCAAAAGAAATGATCTCAGTACTTCGTGGGTGTTTCATGGGAATGGTAGAAATGCTTCCTTGTTGGGAAAGATCTAAACTGACAAGAAGAACTTGAGATATATTAACTTCACTCTCTAAGGGGAGAGTGCAATCGACCGAAGATAGAATTGAGTCGACTATTTCATCAACCAATGGTTCATCAATCTAAGTGATGTGGGCTTCACTCTCCAAGGGAAGAGTGGGATTGATTGAACTTGGAATTGGATCACTCACTTTGTCAACTGATGGTAGGTTGGGATAAATCTTATGGTAACCAGTTGGAAGTTGATGCTGAGAAACAATAAGTTTTTCCAACAATTTGGAGGCTTCATCAATATAAGGGAAAAGGTGAGTTTGATGAAAACCTTCTCATAACCTATAACGAAATCTAACTTTACCCTTTTTCCCTGGAACCTTATAATCACTAGTTGATGGATAAACAATAATTTTATGGAGATATTTATACTACACTTCTAATACGTTAGGAATACTAGGACAATCGATAAGAAGGTGGTCACCCTTACAAATCTTGCAATGGAATTTGAGCTTGCGATGTATGTTGGAGGGTTCCTCAACATTATCAACACTCACAACAATGGTTGGTTGGTTTCCCCCTTTCATATTTTGCTTCTTCTTCTTAGCCTCCTAGTTACTAGCATTAAGACTTTCACCAGGCACAGAAGAAGAAAGGGAAGAAGACATGATGGGTGAAGAATATAAAGGGTTAACATGAGGTTGGTGTTGTTGAGGTGGAGAACATGGTTGAGGTGAAGTAGCTTGGGTATTTGGGACCAACGAAGTTGAAAACAACCATACCAGTAAACCTATTGTGAATATGGGATGGGACAACATAGCCATATAAGGAGGGCCAACATTTCCAAAGCAAGGAAATGGACCAGGATCCCCATTATAAGGGGTTCCATGATTGGAAAAATATGGAATTGTTGTCGTCAAATTCAACCTAAGATCTACTAAAAAGTAAAATAAACAACACATGCTAATAAATATAAGGACTCAAACCATGAAAACAAGCTTTTCATAGTGAAATCACAAGTTGGTGATGAAACCTAATGCCATAAAGATCAATATGAAAAGTGGCTAGAGATAGAGCAAGTGGAAAAAGTTACGTTGACAACCTGATTAATGGTCATGACCTGGTGCAAGTAGCTTCAACTATATGATCTCATGTGAATTACCCTCCAAGAAGGCCCAAGTGAGTCTAGTTAGAGTCTGTTCTAGGTATAGCAAGGACTTACCCCCCATCGCCACCTTGGACAAAATCCCTAATATTATCATCACTAAGGTTACCATGTACAATAACCTGCCCTTAGGAGACATTTGACAGTTAGATGTACACACAAGGATAGGAAACCATAAGCCTTGTAAACCCCTTGGGAGTTTCCTCCCAAGTAATCCTCATGTGTCTTTATACAGCATTTGTAATACGTGAAAATCAATGCTATCGTAACCAATGAAGTAGGGTTGATTACTTCACTAGGTTTGATATGAACTCTTGCTTGCCTCCTGTGTAAGAGGAGCTTTCCAAAGCCAAACTGTAGTAAATGGATTTAGTCCCTATTATAAGATTCTATTATTTGTTTGTAGCTTTGGAGCGTTAAATTTCACTCCTGTTCCAAAGCCCTACAACTAATCTAATGTAGGTCTAACTACCATAGAAAGATAAAAATATCTAATCAATTTTATTAAGCATTTATTTTAAGTCATTGTTTACTCAAAAGGGTCTAAAAAGATGAAACCAATGATATTATTAATTAAATCCAAATCTAATGCAACGAATATGAAAATGTAATTTTTTCCAATTCAATGAATACTAACTATGGTAAGGAGTGAGAGGTTTCAAGAAAAGAAACAAGTTTAGCATTCAAAGCAAGAAACGTGAACCAATTTTTCAATGCAAATCAAAGAAAATGTAGAACACATGATTCAAAGCAAGATAAAAATACTTCACCCATGAAATTCAATACAAGATATTTTTCTTTTTTAAAAGAAAATATTCTATGAAAGAAATAAAAAACTCTTTTCTAAAAAGACTCCAACAAACAAATATTTGATAAAGTAATTCCAATGCAGAAGAATATTCTAAATACTTCAATTGACAAATAAAAAACTAATTGTGTCAAAGAAAGGAAAATGGAAAC
This sequence comes from Pinus taeda, assembly GCA_000404065.3. Taxonomy (NCBI): domain Eukaryota; kingdom Viridiplantae; phylum Streptophyta; class Pinopsida; order Pinales; family Pinaceae; genus Pinus; species Pinus taeda. Next base: position 237,159 of record APFE031675822.1, on the reverse strand, counting down.
TTTTCACAAACAAAAATATTTTCCACAACAAGCTAGAAATGAAGTTTTCTACATATAGTAGACTAAAAACATACATGAAAACCAAAATAATCTTCAATCTAAGATCAAACAGAGAAAGTCTCATAAAATTTTCAATTTTTGTTCGATCATTGTAAGTCAACAGTACACACTAGTCCAGTTATTGAGTAGAAAAGTGTGATGACATCATAGTGTCTATCATAGCAAACAGCGATGCGCACAAAAACTAAGAAAAATTAAAAAGTTTCGAAATATCTCATAGATATGGGTTTTCAGAATAAATAAGGGTTGATCAGAGACTTAGAAAAAAAAAATCAACTTTTGAAAAAAAAAGGAAAACTGAAGGAACAACTCATTCCCCAGAGGAGTCACCAATTTGTTTAGCAAAAAATCTTAATATGTTGATAGGGCAAATCTCCCTAGACTTTGAAACTAAGTCTAGAAACAAATAAACAAACATATGAAAACATTACCTAATTTATCATTAAATTATAGATGCAAATGGGATGCATAGCTCGTACTTTTTTTCCAAAATGCTTGATGATAATCCTTGTTGTTGTCCTTTGTAGCTTTAGTCTCATCCTAAATTCTCCAAGAAGAGACCTACAAATAAATAGATAAACAAATGATCAAAGCATATAATACATCAATGATGTAATCATAAAATATGTAAGTGATAAAGGAATCTTACATTAACATTATGACAAATGTATATGGGAAAGAAACATATATTTGTATTAATAATCAAGAAAAGGAGAATTACAACCAAGCCTTGATGTTGGGAGCCTGCTTCCAATGATCCTCAATCCAAACCCTTGCATTCAAAAAGTCTCCAATGGATACTTGGACAACATGTAAGTATAGTTCAGAAGTAAAAAATGGCAACCCAACTCTCTTTGAGTGCATTGTACTTATAAGGAAAGAGTGGGAGTTGAGATATCCATGAAAGGAGGAAAGAGATCCACAATGAATGGGATGAATCCACTATGGTAGGAAGGAGGTCCAGGATAAAGGGAGCTTGAGCCCAATCTCAACCATTTCGGAATAGATACCAATTATGAGGCTTCTAGAATAGGAAGCTTCTTTTACTTTTTATTTTTAACCTATGTAAGAAGATCATTGTACCTTTAACATAGGAAAATTGCAATGACGTCTCTTATGTTCACTCTGCAACATGTGACATCGCAGATTGTGAATTGAAGACCCTTGATGACCTCCAAAAATGGGGTTTCTAGGTATTTAATTGAGGATGCTTATAAATCACGGAGAGGTATTTTTTCCATATTTCAAGGAGATTTATGACAATAGTTCACCAAATAGCGAAAGATCCAAATTTGGCATCATTTTCATAGGTATGACAAATTGATGTGTAACAGTTAGTATTCCACACACATGAATTTGAAATGATAGAACTTGTCTCTTTACATTCCAAGGGTGTTTCTTCAATTCCAAAATCATTTCAACTCTTGAATATTAAAATCCATAAAATTAATTTCACCACATCCAAATGACATGCGTTCATAATATTCATTCCAATAAAATAAATTTCAATTTATTCAAATAGCATGCATTAATATAGTCCACCATTAAAGATTACAACAACCAAATTCTTAATCATCTTTTAATGAGATATATAAATAAAACATATGTAAGCCAACATATTTGCAACTTTACTTTGCACACATTTTCCTTTGTCATATCCTTGCATCACAATATTCTCCATGCATTTGCCTTTGCCTTGCATCATGTCTTTGTCTTGCATCACAACTATCTCTGGAACATATTTCATCTCACAAAACCATAATGTATCAAGTCATACCAAGCATCAAAATCATACGTCAATCAACCCCTTCATCAACAACATCTACAATGCACAATCAAACTTGAAACACAGTGTACATATTAGCCTTCAAATCAACCTCACACATAAAACATATGCAAGCCTTAAACCTAAAACACTTACTCTCCAATGTCATATCTTTGTTCTTTGTAACATGTCATCTCAACAATGTAGCCCTCTGGACCATATCTTGTGACATATCACATGCTTTTCCTAAGTATCTCTTCAACAATGATCTTTGCAACATTTCTCAGAAAACCATTATGTAAGTACATCCATAACTGTCATCAACATCATCACAACAACGATAAACAATATGAAAACACCACAATATGTCCATATGAAAGCAATTCAACATATGTATATTTCTCTTTAATCTTAGAAACCTTTGAAACATAAGTAAGCAACCCTTAACAATAAGCTCCTTCATGTCTTTTCCTTGAAAAGAACATCTTCATAACAAATCAGTCAACAATATATGCAACAACATATTGCATCAACACAAATATACCTCAATGAATCAACATTTCCATAAGCTATTATTTGACAAGTAACATGATTATTTGTACTTCCTCACACACATATCATGACCACACTTTGTGTTTCTCCTTTGTTGTTCCTTTTCATGTGTTTCTCTTTTTCCTTCAATGACAACAATGCCATCAATATCGCCCTTTGGTATTTATGGAAATCAACGTGATCTTCCCCCTTTTTTTCTTGAGAATCAACTTCAACTACCTTTTCTTACATCTCCCTTTGACATCAATGACAAAGGGTTATGGTTTACAATGGAAATCAAAAAGGGGATATCTCTCCAGTGATTTCTCAAAATCCATATGTATAACAGCTTCTATATAAAAATCCTTTAGAAAAAATTCATAAAGTCCATCATCAACCAAGTTCATTCATCATCATTAAGATCATGGTTCATATTATTAATGAAAAAAACATTTGATATCATGAAAAGACCATTCATGTGCCATCATTCAAGTTAAAAATTCTTAGCATTTAGTACCTTACACATATCATCAATCAAGTTATGGTTTTTTGTCAAACTGAAACCTTTGGATACCTCATTCATACATGTTCGACCTAAATGTAAATTCATTGAATTACTAATTTATTTATTGCTTGGATATAAAGAGAGTTCTCTTTAGCACCATTTTCTTCATATTAGTTGCATCTTTGGACTATGGAGAATGATGAAATGAACATGTACTCAACATCAATCATTCATTAATCCTCCCAATTTCTTTGTATCGTAATATTGTGATTAGGCAATGAGTGGCCATTAGATGAGTATGCTTAGTGCATCTCTTTACTATGTTGTGTGGTTGAATTAAAACTCAAAAACATACCTTTGTCTTGATGTTATCTTTATTATTTAGAAAATATCATAAAAATCATCTTGAAGTGAGCCTATGAAAAAACAACTCATATTGGGCATACGGTTGCATCAAGTGGTCAACTAAAAACAAAGACACCATGGCTTCAACCATAGGTACAATTTATGGACTATGCATGGACCATGTCGACCACATGTTTGGAGTTCATTCTTCTCTTTGTTTTGGTAACAATTTTTCTCATTCCTTGTAACGGTTCCATGTAAAAACTTATAATTGTGCTTATTGCCAGTAATTAGAGTTCCTACAAAACCACTGCCAAATTTACATCCTTTGGTTGGAATAATCACCAATACCTCTGTTATGTTTTATTATCCACGGGACTAAATTCAGAAAAGCATGGTAATATTGTTCTGGTCACTAGGCTTGAAAAAGAAAAACATGTGTACAAGAAACCCCAAAAGCTTGTAATGTTGTCAAGAATCTCCCTATTGCACTTCAAAACCTTTTTATTAGTAATTATAGCCTTATACTTCAATCCTATTTCATGGTCAGCTCAAGCTCAGATACACACATATATGCACGCTTTCATGGTCAACAAAACCTCAGACACACACACACAAAGCGATTTAGTCACAAAATGAAGCTCAACCAAGATTTAATGGACTCAGAAATTAGTGCATGGCTCAATTCCATAAATAGTAATAAATTTGGGTTGAATAATGCTTGAGAGCTTTCCCCTTGGATTGAAGAACTTGACCCTTTATGCATTGTATATTTAGTTAGTAAAAAAACAATAAACCTATCCCATTTAACACAAGAAATTGATTTCAACATTTATTCATGTGGCATGCTTGCATAAACATAAAATTGGTCTTTATTGAAGTTTGTGCTTGTATATTGACTAAGACACTATAGTCATACCAAAATTTGAAAAGGTCCATAAACCTTGTTGCATACTAATGAGTGCAATGATAAGTTCTTGAACACTAAAGCACATAGCTATATAAAATTATGGATTTCTCCAGTAGTGGGCACACTTAAATACAAAAAAATTGTAGTGGATTGAACCGCAAGATATGTCTCTGCAAATGATGCTTCTTCAGTCAAGCTAATTCATAAACTGAAGCAAGAAATGACGAGGTGACAGTAGGAAACCATCAATTGTGCGAACCACCACTACAGGTTGCATGAAAGCCAATGACAATAGCCATAGAATGCAGGATAGTCAATCACAAACTTCCAAGAAGCAAAGTAAAGGCTTATAGTTTACCTAGACCAAGAAACACTCAGTCTGCATCAATTGATCAAACTATCATCTCAGGTTCAGTGAGGTTGGAGCTTCAGTTTATGTGGTTGAATAAGAAGTTCACCTTTTCCTGATTTCATATCCAAAACCTATGGAGGAAAACCATTATGGTCACCTTGCAGATCCATATACAATTTTAGAACCACCAACAAAAGAAAGAACTCAATTAACTTGGCTAGGATCAAATACAAATCATTGTATTTTGTCCTTTTCCACAAGGTAAGAACTTCACTCAACTAAAAATAATTATGGCCACATATATTCCTAACCCTCCAATTTGTTGTCTTTCCATCTTGAACACAACTTACAAGAAATTAAGCGTATATTTCACTTCAATTAAGTTTATATTGCACCTCTAGCCAGTTAAGCTGATACTACACCTCTCGTCAATTTAACCATAACCAAATTATTCTCTATGTTTACTAAACTTTATTCAATAGTCAGAAATACTATGTGAAACATCACAACATATTGGTTAGTTTTGTCATGACAAAAAAAATTCAATTGAGCACACTATCACACAATATCTTATAACATACGAGGCAAATAAATGGATTTGATCTAAACATGCCACTTTGGGGTCTTCTAGAGAGAATATGTGCAATTGAGAAGTAGTTAAAAGGAAGTTAATTGATGTGTTGTGAGCGGTCATATATAAGCTAGTTAGATAGAGATTATCTTTTTCAATGATCATGAGAGATAGATGTTGAATGCAATGGATGAAGTTAGGGAACAAAACCCTAATTCCAATGTATTATCTTTAGTGCAATAATGTTTGTACTTTTGCCAATAATAATTGCTTCCTAGCTATAATTTTTTTTTTTCTCGGTAAAGCTAGCTAATCTATTATATTATATACAGGTAAACATTACATGCAAAAAGACAGGCCGTCCAAGGCCAACTGTGGCACCTTGGATAGCTTTTCTTGACACAGAATTCGCCCTCGCAGGGGCTTCCAACAAAAAACTCATAGTAGACCTAGCCACGATGCATGACAGACAGACACATAATATGAAAAAGAACTGAAAGTATACACACATAGAAATGTAGCATCGTCCAGATACCAGCCGAGACCTCTAACTTATACCAGACCCAAGAGAGAGAAAAGTAAGCCGGAGAGTGTCTTTGGGGGTTAATCTTCAGGCTCTTCCTCAATGATGTAGCTCCAGCCTTGGCCTTCAGGGACGCCTGCCCACATTTCCATAGGATCCTTCGCAGTGGCTGGCGGTTCCTGCTCTGGAGGTTGGGGAGGGGCTTGCTGAAGCTCCTTCCCTGAATTTCCCTTTTCAATTGGTGGCTGCAGCACTGGACTTTCCTCACGATTGCCTTTTGGAAGTATCTCAGCCGAAACCGGTTTCTTTCCATCTTCATTCTCCTCAGGAACCTTCGTAAAGAGAACTAAGATATGTGCGTTAATACCTGCATTTTCCTGCGAGCTGCCCAAGGTGAAAACGACTGAGCCGAATGCTGGAAGCATGGGCTTTCCTCCCCTGGAGCTGCCGACCTCCAAGAACTGACTGGCTGGAATTGGTATGGCTCCCGCCCTCCTGTAGCAGTAGCAGCAGCAATAGTGATGGTGTACATCCGCTGCAAGGGGGCGTGAAGGACCTTCACGCCCAGGTCCCCTCCGACTTGGCTGTCTTTCACGCAGTCGCGCCATATTTTCCGCGTCTCCTTCAACTTGTTCCAGGACCGAGCTTGTGGGCTTGAAGTCACAGTTGTCACTACCAATTGAGTGCAGTCCCCGAATTGATTCAAGGCAGAGCTCAACTGCCCATAAACCACGCACAGGATTAGCAAGCAGGAAGCGAACTTCGCCCAAGTGAATGCCTTCACTCTCCGCCTCAATTGCGCTCCCTTTGCCCTCAGAGTTCTGTTCCCACCTGAGGCACTCTCCAGAGTCGAAATGGGTATTTGCAACAACAGTGGCTGCGTTTTGAAGGAGAAGAGCGCCCACCGGACGAAATTCCTCCAGAGCCTTCTCCACACAGACCTTACATTGCGAATGAGCCTGCAATGATCCGTCATCCTTATGAGTTCTTGCAACATTCCCTCGATAAGAGCTCTCCATAACTGCTCCCTGCAGCAACATCTCTTCACCCTGCGTAACATTGAATGCCAAGAGGTCGGGCTACTGAACCTCATACCTCGGCGGCAGTGGGCATTACCTATACTACGTTAACACGGGGCGGCACATGCTGGGCATGTGGCTCGTCCCTGGCTGACGTGCTAACACCCACATCCGGGGATTCAGCATCTCTTTGGATGAGACTTTCACAGTCCTGAGCCTGTTGATTGCTTGGGATGATATCCAAATTACCTGATAGAAGGGTTTGGTTATTTTCAACCCCAATATTGGCTAGGAGATCAGCAATCTTGTTGCCTTCCCTTTTTGTGTGATGAAAGGAGAGGGCTCTGTGATTGCGCAGCTCATGAGTAATGTTACTTAGCCTTGCTTCTAGTCTCCAGCTATCAGCAACTTTCCTGACTTGAGAGCCATTCTGAATGCGTGTGGCCATGTGGATGAGGATCTGGGAATCACCTTCCACTATCAAGGGTTGAAGATTGAGTCTCCTAGCTAGCAAGAGCCCTTGCCAGAGTCCCTCCAGCTCTGCGGAGTTATTGGTGTCCCACCCTATATTACCGAAGTAGATCTGCAGGGGGGTGCCTTCATGGTTTCGAAGAATACCTCCAAATCCTGCTGGTCCAAGATTACCTTTGGAGGCCCCATCAAAGTTGAGTTTGTATGAGTTGGTAGGAGGGGTGGTCTAGCATCTGTTATCCTTGATGTTGCAATTCGCTGGCTAATGCATGGCAAACTCTTGTGGCAGCTGCAGTTGCCAATTGTCGAGAATGTTTTTCTCATTGTCTGTGGTAGGGAGATCCTCTTTTGTCCATGATCGTAGCAGCATCATTTCTCTGAGGTTACCATGCAGTCTGCTCCAGATTACTTCAATGGGAGAGCTCTGGTTTTTAAATATGCGCCTGTTTCTTTCCTTCCAAATGTTCCATAAGACTGTGCCCGGGATGATATTCCATAGGTGATTGAGGATCGCACAATCATAGGGGCTTTTCGACCATTGTCGGATGGAATCAATGATGTCGCTATCTCCTTTGTATCTTTTTTGGCATCTAAAGCTAACCTTTTCCCATAGCTGGTTGGCTAGTGAGCAGGTGTCCAGAAGGTGTTGCAAGGTTTCCTCGTTTTGAGAGCAATTGTGACATATCGAAGGGCCTTGAAAGTTGCGTCTCCTTAGTTTGTCCCAGGTGAGAATCTTTTTGTGTCCAACCATCCAGAGGAAGTGGGAAATTTTGGGCCATGCTTTGAAGCCCCAAATTTTACTCCAAAGAGGATCCGGCATAGTGGGAAAGTTGCCAATGAGATTGTAGGCCTCGGAAGTGGAATAGGATCCCTTAGGTTGATAGCCCCATCTGAGAATATCATTGTTGTCCTCGTACCAAATGCTTCTTTTCCTTAACTCTTTCTCAAGATCTGCTACTTCCTGAGTATTAGTATTGCCGATTATTTGATTGCTCTGTCGCCATTTTCTGAACCCATGCTCCGTCTCCTGCATCCAAAATTGATGGACTGCCTGCTGCTGCTCCTGCCTGTTCGGAACCAGCAATGGAGGAAGAACACTCGAGAGTTTGGGCAATTGGTTCTAGGCGTCAGTCTAGAATCTAACCATGTGACCATTCCTAATTTCCCAAAAGCTGTGTTGTTGAATGAACTGGTGATGCTGTGTGGCTGCGTTCCAGATTAGCGATCCTTTGTCGGTGGGAGTAAATATGATGAGCTCTTCTTGGGGCCTGTTGTTGGCATATTTGGCGGTCCATATTTTTGCCCATAGCTTATCTGGATTAGTCATCCATTGCCACCAGATCTTGGCGTTCATGATGGTGTTGCTGTACTCAGGATCTCTGAGTCCAATGCCTCCTTTGTCTTTGGGCATGCAAACAGTGGTCCATTTCACTAGTGCCCACTTGCGATTAGTGGCTGAGCTGCCCCACAGAAAGTCACACTGTAGGTTCCTCAACCTTTTTAATACCCACTTTGGTGCAGCTAGGATAGAAAAAATATAGAGAGGCATGGCTTGGAGGATAGACTTGATGAGCACCACCCAACTAGCTAGGTTGAGAGAATGGTGAGTCCACAGATTGAGCTTTGAATCGAGTTTCTCTAGAAGATTACGCCATGTGGGCTGCTTTATGGCTGAGGCAGTGAGGGGGGCTCCTAGGTATTTGGAGGGGGGAGAGGCTGAGGGGAAGCCTAAAATGCAGGAAACAACAGATTTAACCGAAGGAGGGGTGTGGAAGAAGAAAATTTGTGACTTGGAGCAGTTGACGTGGGTGCCAGAGGCTTCCGAGAAATCGTTGAGCAGGGTTTTTAAACAGGAGGCTTCCTGTACCGAGGGGTAGCCATAGAGCATGGTGTCATCAACAAATTGCTGATGAGAGGAGGCAGGGGAGTTGTGGACAGAGATGCCTTTTAGGTACTGAGAATGGAGGGCATGCTTGATGTGACTACCTAGACCTTCAGCCATAAGAACGAAGAGGAAAGGGGAAAGGGGGTCCCCTTGTCTTATGCCTCGAGAGGGCTTGAAAGGGCGGGAGGGGATACCATTTACAAGGATGGAGAAATGGGTGGAGGTGATAAGGCTCATGATCCAACGAACCCACATGGAGCAAAAACCAAAAGCTTTCAACATGTGTTGTATATAAGACCAACTAAGCTTATCGAAAAGCTTTAGAGAGATCCAATTTGAGTAACATACCTACTTGTTTGGTTTGTTTGAGCGAGTGAATGATCTCGTGCGTGAGGAGAATGCCATCCATTATCTGTCTGCCTTCTACATATCTCGACTGCTCCGGAGAGAAGAGCATGGGTAGTAGAGGTTTTAACCTATTGGCAATGACTTTGGATATGACTTTATAGATGACATTACAGAGAGCTATAGGCCTGAATTTGTCAGGAGTAATGGAGTTCTCCTCTTTGGGGATGAGAGTAATGAAGGTGGAGTTGAGGGAGGGGAGAAGCCAGCGCAGAGCCCTGGATTCCTCTACAATCTGCCAAACCTCCAGCTTAATCATATCCCAGAAAGCATGAAAAAACGTGGTTGTGAAACCATCTGGGCCAGGGGCCTTACCTTCTTTGAGTTGCGCCATTGCCTCATCTACTTCCTGGAGAAGAATAGGGCACATGAGTAGCTCGTTGTGTTCCGCTGTGACAAGTTTAGGTATATTGCTGGTTATCTTTCCAATCGCCTGTTGCCGATCCACTGCTTGTTCTTGGTGTACCTGCTGGAAATGATTGAGGAGTATCTCTTCGATTTCCTCATGCTTCTCGACTTTTGCCCCCTCTTGGTTCTGAATGAATGGAATATTATTATGCATCCTTCTCTGCACCGTAGTTCTGTGGAAGAACTTTGTGTTGTGCTCCCCTTCCTTTAGCCACCTGACCCTTGACTTTTTCCTCCAATAAATTTCCTCCTGCTTTCTCCTTTCTTCAAGCTGATTGTGAATGTGTCATTCCTGATCCAGGATTGCCTCCGTGTGCCCTTCATTAATTATTTTATGTTGGAGATCCCCCAATTCCTGACTTAGCTCCTGTTGCGCTTTAAATATATTTCCAAAGGTCTCCCTATTCCATCTTTTTAGGTGACTTTTTAGATATCGCAACTTCTGTTGAAGCTGATACTTTTTTTATCCCTCTGGTGGGATGAAAGAGGCCTAGATGGTTCTGACGAAGTCCTTGAAAGAAGGGTGTGTGAGCCAAAACCCCTCAAAACGGAAGGGTCTTTTGGTCCGATCCCCTGGTCTCTGCCATTGCAGAGCGATTGGCCAGTGATCCGAACCAGTATGAGCCAGTATTGCCGCTCAAAGATCACCTCCAAGAAGCACCGCATTATTCGAGATCAGAAAGCGATCCCGTTTAGAGGCGATCTGATACTTGCTAATTCTGCGATTACTCCAGGTGTAGGTGCCATTACAGAATGACATATCTATGAGAGAGGCATTTTGGATGAAGTCCTTGAAGCGATCAACTTCTAGTTCCAATCTGGTTCTCCCTCCTATCTTATCCTCTATTTTGGTTATCATGTTGAAGTCCCCTGCCACGATCCAAAGTGGATGTCACCTATTTATGCTCAGCGCTTCTATGGTGTCAAGGAGCGCGATTTTACTTCCTGTCTCTTGCGGAAAATAGACGTTGGATAGGTTACCATGAATGTTGGTACCTAGAATATGAAAGGCCGCCTGTATGAGGTGATGGGATGCATGAAAATCTGTGAGAATTACAGCTTGGGTATTCCATGCTATAGCAAGCCCACCTAAGGCTCCCGAGGCATCTACAACAACAGATCGGCACCCTGGCCAAGCTTGTGAGAGTATGCGACCTAGCGTAGCACTATTGCATTTAGTTTCCTGGAGGAAACACATCTGCGGTTTTTCCATCTTGATCATGTTTTTTAACATCCTGAGTTTTCCAGGGCTATTGAGCCCTCTTAAGTTCCAGGATACAAGCTTCATGGTTTAACTAGTTTGGGAGGGACTGTAGTACTTCGTCAACTTCGCATATCTGCCTGAGTCCACCAAGATTTTCCCAATCTCTATTGTTCTCTGGAGATCTGTTTTCCTCCCTCTTTTTTTGGTATCCTTTGGACGCATGCTGCCGTCCCAAGTACTGCCCGGTTGTATACCTAGTTGGTGTTGGTGGTAGGCTCTGGACATAACCACTTCCAACTTTTCTAGTTCGGTCTCAGAGATGGATTCATATGCTTTTTTTTGCAAGCTAGTTCTAGTTCTATAATGTCCAGATCGTGTAGATCTATGCTTTCTGGCTCTTCCTCCATTTTCTGCACTTGACTGCTTTCCTCTTGATTAGTCTCTGAGTCCCGTGAGAGGTCTGCCTTACCATCCACCTCCATTTCCTTTGGATTCTCCGCTGTGCCTTTCAAATTCCTGCTAAGGATGGTCGGGATGATGATGGGAGGCTGAGATTTGGGAGGGGAATCAGATGGAGGGGGATGGGTGGAAGAGGAAGGGCGAGCAAGGATATTCTCAGGGTCTAGGGGCTGGTCATCTGAATAGTCGCCTAGAATGTCGAAGCTGTTCTTAGATGCAGGGTTTTGGGTTTTGTTGGGCTGGGGATTGGACCCATTCTGAGGCTTTTTATGCGAGCACTTCCGACTTGGGACTTTGGTGAAACCATCTTGAGATGGGGATTCCGAAGGATCAGAGGAGTTGGCTTTGGCATTAAGAGGGCAATCCCTGAAGAGATGCCCCAGCACATGGCACCTTCTGCACCTAAAGGGCACATGCTCATAATCAAGAGGCTGGATCCATTCCTCGTCTCCGTGGGCAAGAGTTACTGACTCTGGTAAAGCTTCATTCAGACGAATAAAGACACATATTCTAGCGTAGGAGATATACTTACGGGATTTGGTTTCTTCTGCCGCTCTGATGTATTCTCCCACTCCGTTTCCTATGCCCTTTAGACAATCCTCTTCCCAGTATTCATCGAGAAGTGAGTACAGTCTGATCCACACTGGTGCCCAAGTGAGATCTTCCTTGTCAGGGTTGAATCTTGGCTTCTAATCCCTCAGATATAGACCGGCCGAGTTGAAGAAATAAGGCCCTCCTCCTAGGATCTTGTATTTGTCCTCTAGGCAGAAAAAGATAGCGGTGAAGAAGCTCTTTGGCCCAAGCTGGAGAGTGACATCTCCCTTGGGTTTCCATTTCGCCACGATCCAACCGTTTAATGCTCTCTCAGTTGGCTAAAACCCTATGAATTTTCCAATGATGGCATGATCTTTCATATACTCTATTCTTCTATCGATCTTGTCTCCTAGCAGTTCTATTCGTGGCCTTTCCTTGGCTACCGGTCGGCAAGTTGATGAAGTAACTTTCGGGTTGTTCCCTTGAGTCTCTTTTTCTTCCTGTGGATCATTGTCATTACCTTGATTCTTTTTCCCTTTGCTGAGAATATCCGGATCAACCGATCCAAAAATGACCGCTTGCTCTGGGCCGTGCAGTGAAGGGGAGGGCTCTGACGCCCCCCCTGAGGAGGTACCATTGTCCTGTGCTGATCCCCTGCAACTCTGTCATGCTGCAGAGATTCGTTTACAGTGCTTGAACGCGTTCCGCAGTGCTGTCGGCACCGTCGAGGGTTTCTTCCTCAAAACCCTAGCTTCGTTCCGCTCTCCTCCCAAGTCTGTCAATTCCCTTTCCTTCCTAGCTATAATTGTTGGTCAATATAACACAATAATAATAGCGTTGCCAATATAATGCTTTTGCTTCTACAATATAACACTACCAATAACGCTAATATCAACACCACCATATCAATGCCATAAGATACTATTAGTACCATAATATAATATCACACCTCCTCTTATAGAATATATATCAATGCCATCATATTTATATAGAATATAATCATAATTCATTCACCATAATGTAATGCAACTGATAATAATATGAAGTGTTGTCAATAATTTGACAAGGAATTATAATTCATTCATCGTGATATAATGCACCACACTCATGTTGTACGAAGGTTACACAATATGTATACGATCTTCAATATACATGCACGACATATATATTAACGCACAACAACAATAAATAAATTAATAGTTCCATATCATATACATGCCACATCATATATTAATATTTGTGAGTTAGTAATTTTAAGCCCTAGATGATCACAAGCTTGATTTTGACCACTGACCTCTATCCTTAACCCTAAACCTTGATATACACACCATCCGCATGAAAAAAATTGTTGAGAGTCAAAGGCACACTCACTTTTACAAAAGTAAAATGGATCTCTTCTTAAAATATTTAACAAGGAACTTAGGTCTCTTAATGTATAATGATAACATTGATCACATCTACCACAATTTTACTACAACCCTCTCCACTACCATTAACAAATTCTCTACCAAGGTATTGTATAGAAAGAACAATAGAACTTCCAAACTTTGGTATTATAAGCATTGTAATTTTGCGAGGAAAGTTAATAGAAATGCTCCTAATGAAATTCTGAAGCTTGAAAAAAATATGTGTGCAAAGATCTTATTAAAAGGAAGAAAATGTATTATATAAATAAGCGGCAAGAGTGTCTTCTTCACCTCTCTAAAGTTGAGCCTAGAAAGTTTTGGAGGAACATTCTTGTCTATAAAATGAAAGAAGATAATTTGATCCCCTTAAAGGAATGGGACATCTACCTCAAGAATAGTTATGACTCCCTAGACACCATGGGCAACATTGTTAACACTCCTATAGAGAAAGATATATTTTATTTGGAAGAGGTGGAGTTCGGGATTATGAAGCTCACTAATGGGAAAGCTAGGGATATTGAAGGATACCAAGATGAAATTTTCAAAATAGGAAGGTATAAACTCATCCCTCATATACACAAACTCCTTAACATGGTAGTGATACATGGCTTCCCTAAGCCTTGGATGCAAAGCCTTATTGTACCTATTTTTAAAAGTGGGGATAAAAATGTTCCCTCTAACTATAGGACTATCATGATTAGCCACATTTTAGCCAAATTGTATGGGTTCATTTTGGAAAAGAAGATTAGCATCTGGCTTGAGATTCATGGTAAAAAAGCTAAAGTGAAAACTGATTTTAGGAGGAAGCACTCAACTATTGACTACCTTGTCATTCTTAGGACCATTGCAATGGTAAAATCGATCTCTTCTGTTGTTATTTTGAATTTAGAAAATATTTCGAAATTGTTACTCGAGAGAAGTTATGGCAAAGGCTAGATGAGATAATGGTTCCTCTCGAGCTAAGGGTTGTTATAACTAGGTTATATGAGAATGTTATTGCCAATCTTAAGACCACAGATGTTTGTTATGAGGACATTAAATGCAATATTGGGGTTCATTAGGGGAATTTTGTGGTCTCAAATGGGCCTAATAAGGAAATTATAAAATAATAGTGGAAATAATAAAATAAGATTAGATTAGATCATCAAATTTTAGAGAAAAAATAAAAAATAAAAATAAAAAATAAAAATAAAAAATAAAAATAAAAAAAATAAAATTTCAACTTATCTCCCTACAGGTTCCTCAAATTTCACCAAAAACACTTGTTGGATGCAGAATTTGATTCCTCATCCAAGGAGTACCCATGTTGCATACTTTCGATGGACCCAGCTCACATGAAAAACATTATTGCAATCACGTTTTTCCATGTATTTCTCATATTTTGTTGTAGCAAGGTCCATTGAAAGTATGCAATATGGGCACTCCTTGGATGACGAATTAGATTTTCATCCAACAAGTACCTTGCTTGAAATTTGAGTAAAACTTAGGGAGATAAGTTGAAAATACAATTTGAAAAAAAATATATATATATAATATATATATATATATATATTATTTTTAATCTTTTTATTTTTTTATCCAAAAATGATGAATTATCCCCCATGGTTGACATCATCATCTTGAATCATATTGGTTCTTATAAATTTGATTTTGGTTGTACATTTTTCTTAGGAGACCCATTTTAGACCTTAAAATTCCCCTAATGAAGCAAGGATGTCCCCTATCCCCTACCATTTTTTGCATTTACATTGATAAGTTAGAAGGGTGTTTAGGAGAAACAAGATATGACAGACCCAAGATTGCTAATATAGCCACTACTCTTCTCCTTTATGTTGACGATAATGTTCTTCTTTCTAGAATCCCTAATGATCTCAATAAGAATCTTATAATCCTCCATGATTACTGCTCCAAGATGGATATATTTTTAATACCGAAAATACTACAGTCATGATAATTAAATCCAAAAGGTTCAACTATGATAATTGCATTTATGATAACAATTACTTGCAGAAGGTTTCTTGATACAAATATTTAGGTATCAACATTCACCATTAGCTCAACTAGAACAATAACATTGAGAAAAAGATTATAGGAGGCTGGAAAACTTACTATGAGCTTGGAAAAAATTGTAAGTCAACTAATCTTTGGGTTTGGAGTAAAAAGAAGTTCCTCTTCTAGAATCTTGTCAGCCTTGTTATTTTATATGGATGTGAGTTTTGGGGTTGCAATACATCTAGAGAACCATGGAAAAAGATTGAGAGGATCCAAAAGCAATTTATAGCTTACAACATCAAGATGAAAGGAAATGCTCTCTACCTTATTCTCTTGATTGACGCTAGCCTCTCCCCCATTGAAAACATGGTTTTGTTTAGGTATATGATGTATAAGAAGAATTTGTACAACATGGAACCCAAGAGGCTCCCCAAAATTTCTTCTAACTATAGTCAAAACCCCACCAACAACTAAAATGACACTGGCATAAGGATGCCCATTACTAGCTCGACCATTGGGGGATAAAGGAGGAGATAATATTGGAGGATAAAGATGATATTAAAAACACCATGACTTCCAAATTTAAGGATAAGCTATGGGATGATAAGGAGTTAGAGGGAAAAAATAATCTAAGATATTATAAGGAGGTGATCAACCCCACTTTTGCTAACCAGAATTATCTTTCTGCCTTGGCTAGTGCTAAGAAATAAATAAATATTGCAAATTTAATAACTAATTCTCATCCATTCTCCTTTTCAAAAAAAATTCCACACTACCAACCTTCTTGACTTTTTAAGTCAACAAAACTACAATGATCTTTGAACACTTCTCTCCCTTCTCTTTGATCATAGAAATAAACTATTAAAGAGCCTCAGTTAACCGCTTACTTTCTTAAGGTCTGATAGACCATATTGGTCTTTATGGACATTAAACATCACCGTCATCATTAGAGAGAGATCAATAAACTATTAGCATAGATTAAATTACATATAAATAAATTAAAAAGAAAATGTATTCACAAAATGTATTTTTAAAAGTACACGATGCCAAAATGTTATAATATTTATATCAACTAATCATGATTAAGTTTTTTTTTTTAAGAATATAATATATATATATATATATATATATAATATATATATATATATATATATTGTGGGGGGGGTTTGGGGAAGGGAAGAAAATGATTAAAAATTGAACTAATTTTAAAGATTAATTTTATCTATATTTTTTCAAAATACTTTAAAATTTTATAAATAATATATTATATCCTAATATTAACAAATTATATAATAGTTTTAGAAATTTAAATATTTTAATAAAAATATAATTAAATATTTATGATTAGAATTAAAAAAATATATAATTACAATTATAATTATTTAGAATTATTAAAAAAAATCTATTTTTATTAGAGATGAGGAATAAAAATATGTAAAATCATAATAATGACTCATAACTATGATTTTAGATTCAATATATGTCTATGAAGAAAATCAAATATTTATCACTCATTCATGTTCCATACCACTCAAGAAGTCTAGTCATTACATAGCATCAACATGGCATTACTAACTGGACATGGCCATCAACTCCTTATCACCTAGACTTTTCGTAACCAATATGTCCTTATTGAAATCAATCTAAGCACCTTATACTAGTGGAGTGTCAAATTTCTAGTTTCATTGTAAGAGATGTTGCATCATCACCACTCACCCATAGGCAACTTGATCCTCCCTCCCTTGAGCCAAGCATACTTGAACAACCAACCACCTAATGTGGGACCATGTTATCATCTATGTAGGGAAACACATGCTATCATGTCCTTGGTTCACCAAACATTCACATACCTTTAATGCACTTATCAACATCATTGCCTTTCTATGGTAACACACATAATCCATCACATTACCAAGTCATGCCATCCTCCATTGAAACCTACCATTCAACACCTTATCGATCATTCGACCATCCCAAGAAAGACATCCTTGGTCCTTCTATGTTAGTACACCAACCTAATCGATTCATGGGTGTTGCCTATGCATGAGTCACCAATACTACCAAATCCTATGAACTCATCATGCACCCTAATTCACACTTCCATGGCATGTCATTTCTAATGGTATCTCTAGTAAAATCCTTGCCAAAAAAAACCTTTGTTTATTGGAAAGTTTGTATTTGAGTATTAGCTTTTTCTTATTCTTTTTCATTATAATGAATTTATATATTATGTTCTGATAATCTTTCAAAACTATTTTATTCATACTTATCCAAAATTGTATAATTGTTTTAATTTTGAAAATAAAAAGAATTAGTTTTACCAATATGTAAAATCATATGAAAATATTTTATTTAAATAAATATTTTTTACATAATTACTATTTTCAAACTGAAATGACATATATTTTTTTAATTAATACTTTATATTATCAAAAATCAGAATTACATTGTTGTAGCAACTATCCATGTGAGGACTTTATTGTTCCTCATTAAGAATGCCATAGATTTGACATATCAACAATTCTTTACAATCTTCATGGTCTCAAAAACCAACATACCACTAACTCCAAATTACATCGTAGAACAAAAAAGCTCATATTAATAAGTTGAACCAAACTAGACAAACAAAAAGACTAAGAAACTAATATAGACAGAACAATTCATTTAGATTCTAAAGATGAGATATTAGCAGGAGCTCTAGCACTCGATCCTGGAGGTTCTAGAGGCTCATCATCATCAAATTCACACTGTATGTGCCCCTTTACATGAGCAAATATTTGATCAATTTTTCCCAAACATAAAAGTTGGTTTCTGAACATTCTCTTGATGTCTTCCAAGGTGGAAAAGACATTGTACCTCTTAACATGTTTATCCTTCATAACCAACCCAACAAGGTTTTAATTTTCCAATATAAGTGCACCGAATTCAAGTGTTGCTTCTTCCTTCCCTTGGTGTGGCCAGGGTATGGAATCCATGTAGACATATCTTCCATGATTTCCAAATCATAGTGGGATTGCCTCTCCACCCCAGCTTGAATTTCCAATTTGTGAATTTATCTCCTTTTTTTAGGTGGCATTGCATTAAAATATGTGGCAGGCACATCCTAATTGAAAATCCTCACTCTTCATTTCCCTTGCAGGCTGCTGCCAACGCCCCTCTTCTACAACACATATCTTGCCTAGGTGGCATGGCAATAGTGAGGGGGCACACCTAAAACAACTGTTATAACTTCCTCTACTTGCAAAGATACACGAGCTAAAACTAGACACAACTTCGCTAGGGCTCAAACACCAACCCACTATATCACCACCAATGCTCATGACACAAGCCAGGCTTCAAGGGAATACATAGCTGGCTCTACCATAGACACAAAAACTCCAACATACGCCTCATGCCCTAGCAGCATTAACCATAAGAAAGAACATAGAAAAATCCACTTGACCCAAATTACAAAGATCCCTTCGACATCAAAAGAGACAAGATCAAGACAACATACAGGCCTTGACTATCAAATTATCAGGAAGGCACACTAGAAAATTGATTACAGCTTCAGACATTCCAAATCCAGGGCATGCACCACTCGACAACCACAAACAAGTTTTAAAACATTCAAAGACTAGAGAAAACAACTACACACAGACCCCCCACCTCAGAGCTATAATTCCTAAACA
This sequence comes from Pinus taeda, assembly GCA_000404065.3. Classification (NCBI taxonomy): domain Eukaryota; kingdom Viridiplantae; phylum Streptophyta; class Pinopsida; order Pinales; family Pinaceae; genus Pinus; species Pinus taeda. The sequence continues at coordinate 218,143 of APFE031675822.1, read as the reverse complement.
CACAATCTTGATCCTGAAGAAAAAGAACAAAAAATTAAACAAGTAAAGGAGGGAGATGACCTAAAACCCTGTGTCAAAGGTCGAAGGTGAATACCGCTTTAGAGTGATGTGCGCTAGGTGATCTGAACTTAAGCATGAACACAAAAAAATATAGATATAACCATAAATACAGAGATGTAGCAGAAATAACACTTCGTTTCATTAATATCAAAATATTGAAATATGCTTACAAACATAATGGAAATAAACTAGCTTGGGTGATGCTAGCTTATCTTTGAGAAGCGATGTGGTGGCTACATGCCTCTGAACTGTGTTCCAATGATGCTCAAGGTCCTATTTATTATTGAACAATAAGGGAAAACCATAAACAACCAAAACCCTAACCCTAGGAGATGGAACACCAAGAGTTTGTGGGCCCCATTGGGGTTAGCTGGGCAATCAACTTCTTGAGGTCGTAACTTGGTCATATTATCTCCATTTGCTGCATACAATACCTTCTTGGAAAGGTATCTCCTCTATTGTTGATTTCTTTTGATCTCCGTGTCCATGAGTTGTTTAGTTGTGGTCTATTCCATGCAGTCCGAGTTTAGCTTTGTCAGTGTGAGTTGTTCTGCAATGTCGAATGTGTCCAATAATGGTGAAAAGGATGGTCGAAGGCAGTTTACATTGAGCATTGGGTGCAGACCAAGGAACGATAGGATGTTGTTATTTAAGGCATTGTCCCTTACAACCTTGGTGATGCTATACGACCCATAATAGAGCAGGCGAAGCTTGTGGTGGGTTCCAGCGAGGCGCTCCTTCTGGAAATGTAGCCAAACTTTGTCGCTAACCTAGAACTTGTGTGACACTCGATAATGATTATGGAGTTGCTTGTACTTAGTATATGATTTGTCCAATATACCATTGACCTACTGGCAGATGTGTTGAATGCGCTCAATGAAGTTGTTAGCCTTGTCATCTTCAGACTGGATGTGAGCTGAATCTTCCTGAGTAGCTACAAATGGTATGGACACATCAATGGGACATAATGGCTAAATCCTAGCCCTACCTAAAAGGATCTATGGTCTATTGAGCTATGGCGGGCTCTATTGTAGCTGTGATGAACATAAGAGAGGCTTTCATTCCATGTGCATGGATGCTTCGAGTTTTACATGCGCAAAATGTGTACGATCATCCTATTGATGACCTCGGTTTAGCTATCATTTTGAGGGTGGAATGTCGCGGACTTAGTAAGTTTGGTGATATGATAATCACCCTATGAGTGATCTCAATTAAAGATTTATTAAATAAAGGTATTACAAACTCATGTGCTGGTGTGTGTCTAAGTTATTTAAGCAACGGATCGATCAGATTGCAAATACATAGACACTTGAAAATGGAAGACAGTAAAGAAACACAATAAGCAAATACAAGAACACAAGAATTTAATAAGGAGTTCACCCTATCCTCTAGGGCTGCATCTCCGGCCCAGCTCTCAGTGGTGGCCTTCTTTTATTGTGTCTTGAAGCAAAGAATTACAATTAAGGAGCTCAATGTGAGTCTCCTAAAACGGAATTTGCTTGGCAGGGTGTTTCTTGGATTCCTCAAGCCAGTAGAGTACACAAACTCTTTTCCTTACCAGTTCTGTGACCTTTTGGTCTATAATGGAGAGAGCCCAATGTGGTGCTCAGTCAGGACAGATCCTCTTTGGGATGGCTTGAATTCCTCAAGCTCTCTGGTGCTCGATGCTGCCTTTGCTCAACTCTGCCCTCTGTCTTTCGTTCTATTGTCGCTTCACTATTTTTCTTCTCTCTGTTCTTCCTTTCTATGTTCCGTCCTCCTCTCGGGGTTCTGGTGGTTTTACCTCTACTTTTCCTGTGCATGCCTTTAAGGCCATTCGTACCCATGGCTCTTCAATTCCTCTTCCACTTCCCATTGGATCGCCTGGTATAGCTTCGCTTGGAGTTCCCTGTTTGGCGTCATTGTAGGCTCATAGGGAGTGGCCACATGTCCTCCTACAGCTGCACCAATTCGTTTCACCGGTTTGGTTTTTCCATTATGTCGTGGAATTAGTCTTCTACCACATTGGTAGTCAAATCAGATGTCAAATCTTTACAAACTGCGGCTTAATCCCCCATCGATTCCACTTTCCCATCATGCGTGATCTCAACTGTTAGATCTGGGGCCTCCAGATCCAACATCATTCGCTCGTCCCGCACGATTGACTAGCTCGACTGTTAATGCCCGATGAGCAGCGGTTTTCTCTCTCCTCTGCTTGCCACGCGTCAGGTGCTGAGTGAATCGCTCCTTTTCCTTCGAAATAGCTTACCGCCCATGGACGCCCACGATCAATCCCACCAGTTTTTGGAGCAGGTCTCGCCTTTAGCGCTTTAGCCTTTATCCCACGGTTTTCCTAGCTCTCATGCGACCGAGTGCTTGGGGCTTCTCCAATTTGGGGTTTTTCACCCAGTGATGAGCGATTACCTCCTCTGTTTCTCGATCTAGGCCTCCCAGGGGCTAAATTCGCCTCTCGCGCAGTCTCCATGGGCCTCGGTCAGTGCGCTTTGAACGAGGTCCTCGTCATTCCACGTTGGCTGCCATTGCCACTGGTTTAGAGGTGTTTTTAATCGTTGTTGTAAATTCTTTGAAGTTTGTCCTGACCTGGTATAGCCATGGCTCTGTTTAATCATTCTTTATGGATCCAATTCGGATCACAACCTTCGGGCCACTTAAAAGCTTTTGGACCACCAAAAGTTGGTTTTCTTTCAAGCATCGGCTAAGTGAGGGTACCGTTGTCTCACTTTCCCAATCCCAATCCACTTTGCACTGCTTGGCTTTGAACCTTTGAGTCCAATTCTGAGGTACTCAGTATCTCCTCTGCACGTCGTCCTCACCTTCCTGTCCAAGACTATGTCTTCCTGCAATTCATTAATATATTCAGGTAGCAGATCATCAATAGAAAAAAAGTGACTTTGCTCTTCACGATCCTTAATCATTGAAGGATCAAACAATCTCAAGCAATCTGCATTTATGACTGAGTAGATGTGCATGTACGCTGGTAGATCAAGGCGAAAATCATTTTCACCAATCTTCTCAAGTATCCTAAAAGGTCCATACATAATAGGCTTTAACTTTTTACCTTCACATTGCATCCTGTCCTTGCTAATATATAGCCAGACCTAGTCTCCAAATTGAAAACTATGCTCCATCCGATGCTTGTCAAGCCTAGCCTTGTATTTTGCTTGGCTCTTTTCCAGCTGTTCCTATACTGCCTGCTAGATCTCCTGGATCTTTTCAATGAACCTAGTTGCCTTGTCCACATCACTGTGTCCATCAACTGTGGTATCTTTACCAAAGACAAAATCCAAAGGAGACCTTGGCATGAAACCAAAATAGGTCTCAAAAGGAGGTCTCTATGTAGAAGAGTGTTTTGCTCTATTGTAAGCATATTGCACATAACACAAATGTTCATCCAAAGCTTAGGATGTTTATTGCATTATCCCCTGAGTAACTGGATCACTGTCCTGTTAACTACTTTTGTCCGGCCATCAGTTTGTGGATGAAAAGTTGTGCTTTTCTTCAGTTGGGTGTCCATCAGCTCCCACAGACTTGACCAAAACTTCTCCACAAATCGGATGTCTCAATCAGATACAATAGAAGTGGGTAATCCAAAATGAACCCATACATGCTCAAAGAACAATTTTGCAGTTTGTTTAACTGTAATCTGTTTATTACAAGGTATCAAAATATACATTTTGCTGAACCTATTGACAACCACATACAGATAATCATGACCTCTCCTAGATTTAGGCAGCCCTCCAACAAAATCCATGGAAACACTTTCCCAAGGATGAGAAGGAACTGGTATGGGAGTGTACAAGCCTAGTTTTCTATTGTTGGGCTTGCTTTTAGCACACATAGTATACCCTTTTACATATCTAGGAACTGTCTCATTCATTTTCAGCCAATAACAAAATCTTTGCAGCTGTGCAACTATTTTACTTACCCCAAAGTGACCTAATATCAAAGAAGTGTGTGCCTCTCTAATTATCTTTACTCCCTCAGTTTGTGGGATGCGGAGTTTTCCACAGTGATATAAGAGTCATTCCTTTACATGATAATCCAATTCTTCTACTCTCTTACCTCGACTCAAAGTTGCATATACATCTTTAAAGTATATATCTTGAGCATATTGTTCAATGTAGCTTTCATGTAGTACAGAATTATGCTTAAGTATAGTAGATGCATTTATAATGGGTCTAGATAACATGTCTGCAACTTTGTTATGTATGCCCTTTTTATATATGATGACTAAATGAAACTGTTGTGGAAAACCCATCCACCCGTAATATCTTGATTGTTGCAACTTAGTCTAGGAGTGTAGATATTGAAGTGGTTGATGATCAGTATGTATTACTGTCTCTTTGCCTATTAAGTAATGTTTCTACTTTTTCACACTTTGAACTAATGCATACAATTCTTTACCATATGTAGGATAGTTAACCACTGCAGGATTAAAAGTCTCAGAATGATGACATATGGGTTTACTGTGCTGTGTCAACACTGCTGCCATGGCATAGTCACTGGCATCTATTTGGATCTCAAATGGTCTTTGTAGATCAGGCAATGCTAGTATAGGTGCCATACTAATCTTTTCTTTCAAGGTGTTGAAGGCTTTCTGATGTTTGCCTCCCCACTGAAACACAATGTTCAACCCTATCAAAGCATCTAAGGGAGCTGCAATTGAGGAAAAATTAGAAATGAACTTCCTCCAATATTGTGCTGCTCCAAAGAAGCTTCTCACTTCTGTAGCAGACTTGGGTTTAGGCCAGTTTATAATGAATGCCACTTTAGAGGGATATATTTTCAATTCACCACCCCCTACTATATGACCCAAATAATTTAGAGTTGTTTTGCCAAATTCACATTTTGAGAGTTTAACATAAAGTGTTTTCAAAACATCTAATGTCTTCTTAACATGCTTTAAGTGTTCTTCCCATGTTTTACTAAAAATTAGAATGTCATCCAGATACACAATCACAAAATCATCAAGAAAAGGCCTGAGTACATCATCCATTAATCTCATGAAAGTAGCAGGAGCATTGGTCAAGCAAAAAGGCATAACCAGCCACTCATACAATCCCTGCTTTGTTTTGAAAGAAGTCTTCCATGCATCTTGCTCCACAACTCTGACCTGATGGTATCCACTGTGCAAGTCCAGCTTGGTGAAATAAAAAGCTTCCTTTGATTGATCAAAAAGATCATATATGCGAGGAAGGGGATAATGATTTTTTATTGTTATCTTATTCAGTGCTCGGTAGTCAATGCACATCCTCCACAAGCCATCTTACTTTCTCACCAAAATGGTTGGTGACCCATATGGTGATGTGCTAGGCTTGATGAACCCCTTCTCGAGGAACTCCTGCATTTGCTTCTTGATTTCAGCATTCTCTAAAGTAGACAACCTATACATTGCAATGTTAGGCAATGGAACATCTTGCTGCAAAATAATATCATGTACTATTTCCTTTTTGGGCGGCAGACCTTTAGGTTCCTGAAACATGACATCATACTCTAAAACAATCTTTTCTATATCAGCTTGCTGCTTAGCATTACAGCCTTCAAATACATTGGTTTTATCAGGTTTCTTTTCCTTTACAACCATTAGTAAGAATTTTTTGCATGAATTTATCATTCTTTTCATCTGCCCATAATTTATGTGAGTATAATTATTCTTGAGCTTGTGAGCTCTTACAAAGTATTCGATTCCATATCTTTAACAAGTAGATACTTGTTCTCAACTCTATAGAAAATAGCCTTTCTATCATACAAGTAAGGACTTCCTAAACAATTCCACATATATCCAAAGGAATTACATCTAACTCAACCTCATCTACAAATGCTGACCCAAAAGAAAAATTGAGTTTGCACTATCTAGTCACTTGTAGTTGTGCTTTATCATTCAACCATCCTAATGGTTATGGTTTCTTGTGAGGTGTAGTTGCTAATCCCAATTTCTTTACAATTGCTTCAGAAATCAAATTTACTTGTGAGCCACTATCAAACAAAAGTATCAATCTTTTGATGCTTGGAAATAACTCTAATATGAAAAAGCTCATGTCTTTTCCTCTCGTTTTCTTCATTATCAGTAGATTGTGCAAAATTACTAGTAGATGCTTCAGAATTTTTACCTTTTATACCCGTGGTTGAAATCATTGTTTCATCTTCTGAGTCTGACCCCAAATCTTTTTGAATAATTGCAGTAGTCTTCTTCTTTTTGCCAACGTACTTCTTGGATTTTAGCTCCAGATGCAGAATCTAGTAGTGTTCATCATCATGCCCATTCTTCTTGTAGTGAGTGCATGAAGATTTGGTCTTTTGTATAGTATTTGTCTTCCTCTCTTTCCATTTTTGTTTTCTCTTTTCCTT
>APFE031675822.1:150932-197457 GCA_000404065.3 Pinus taeda | reverse complement strand
CAAGAGTGAAGAGTTTAATCATAAGTTGGACGACTTCAAGTGCAGAATGTGAGTCATAGAGCTCTTTAAGCTTTTGTAAAGCTTCAAAGGCAGTTGATCATGTTGAAATGTGACGACTCACCTCCTTATTTACAGATGCTGCAATTAATGCATACGCTTTGCTGTTCTTGTTTTCCTAGATGGCGAGCTCTTTATCTGATGTAGGCTTTTCTGGGTCACTGTCTCCTTCTCCGACACACACTCCTTTCCACAACTCATTGAAAATGAGGGTGTGTTGTACCATCCGGGACCAGTCAAGATAGTTCTCCTTGCCAGTGAGAACTATTCCTATCATAGAGATGATTGAATGCATTTTGTAAAAGGTTACTTTTGCTGATATAAAAAACTTTTGCTGATATATACTTCTGATGGCAAAAAAAAATTGCTCTTAAAAAACTTCCGCTGCTATAAAAAATGATTTTGATATGGAGAAAAAAATCATTTAAAATTATGCTACATATATCACCATATATATATCTTTGCTTTTAAAAAATGATTTTGATATGGAGAAAAAAAAATCATTTAAAATTCTGCTACATATATCACCATATATATATCTCCATATTCAAAATTCTGCTACATGTATCACCCAAAAAAATGTTTGAGCGCTTCGCTGTAATATATATTGTTGTCACTGTAATATATATTGTCGTAATATATATTGTTTACACACTTTGTATCACCATATTCGAAATTCTGCTACATGTATCAAACAACACTCAACATATAAAATGCGGCAGTAGCATAACATGGCAATGTACATAAAAAACTCTCACAAAAACTACTCTATCTTAGGAAACATACAAACATCTTTGTCATCATCAAAAGAGCATATACATTGCATATTGGCGCTGGTCCATCTAGTACAAGCAACTCTGCAAACACAAGTTAGATCAACATTCCTTCGTTCATATTTTCCACGACCTCTTGCTGCAACATAAACAATGGTAACCCAACTTTAGGCACCTCTGCCACTTGTCTCACATAGCATCATGCTTTGCCTCAACCTTCCAATACATTCTTCCATTAATCTTAGCATCTAAGCTCAGTTATCCATCGCACTGCAACTGCCAGATTGCACTCTTAAACAACATGTATACATTGCATGACAAGTTAATGTCAGACAGCGTTCCAAATATTTTTAATACAAGCAGCTTCAAGTAAGTATCGGACAGCGTTTAAAAAAATGCCACACAGCGTTTCATATAAATAGCGTTTAATAGCGTTTCAAAAAAATTGCCGGACAGTGTTTCATATATGTTAAACAGCATTTCATATACCAAGAATGTAGCTTCAAAATGTACGATACCATAGTCAGGTACGCATGTCAGGTACGCAGTCTTCAGGCAGGGAGCGCAATATCGCCTTGAATGAAAACGCTTATAGTGCAGACCAGGGAATCAATGTCAGAGTAGCACTCAAGACTGAGCAGCTCTCAAGACAGTAGGAGTTACAACTATTTCTGGGACCTGTGCTCTGATACCATGTCAGGCCAAGGTAACTCCAGAATGAGCGGGAGAAAAAACTGATATATTATTCATTAGCTAACACACATTTATATACATAAACATGATGGATCAGTTGATCTTCTTGATGACTATCCAGTTCACCCATCCGTTTTGGATTAGGTGTCAACAGAAGACATTGATGAGGTACAATCCATATGTTCATGTGGTTAATAATGTAATACAAATCTATAAGGCAAATGAAAGACAATGTAAATATCAAATCAAAGCCACACCATCTGCATGTTCACAACTTGAAGACATTGATGAGGTACAATCCATATGTTCATGTGGTTAATAATGTCAGACAAATCTATAAGGCAAATGAAAGACAATGTAAATATCAAATCAAAGCCACACCATCTGCATGTTCACAACTTGAAGACATTGATGAGGTACAGTCCATATGTTCATGTGGTTAATTATGTGCTTCTTGTTGACCTAATTCAAGTTCCCAACAAAGAAGCATTTGACAATTCAAAATATTTTAAATACAATTATTATGTGCTTGGGGGGAACCATTCTGTAGAAGCTCAAAGACAGTTGATAGAGGAATATCCCAATAACCCACGTTTTGAAACAATGAAATGTATCATTTATGTTGGTTTATCAGATACAGAAGGAAAGTTAGTGGCATGGGATCATAATTCAGATAATGAATACATGATGTCTATGACTTCCATTCAAAGGGTTAGATTTATTCATAGTGAATTTGAATAAAAATGTGGTGGGGATAGGATAAATGTTACTGTAGATTTCCGAAAGGAAGAAATAGGCTATCAAATTGAAGAGAAAATCAATTCAAAAGGCGGCAAAGGCGGCAAAGTTAGTGATTTATTCAGAGGTGTTGATAACAATTTCCAGTTGGCATTTAGAACTGGAGAGATATGGGGGTTGATTAATGATATTTTTAGCATGTGGGAGAACATTGGCATTAAAAACCAGAAGGTCAAAAGGTCTTAACTATTTATATGTAGCAACAGTAAATCAGGTCCAGAAATGAAGCAGCTTCCCGAAGATTTGATAATCACACCTTGGAGAGAATTGCAAGGAGTGAAGGATGAAAAACTTGTCAAAGCAATATTATCTCATGTGTGGTCAGGGAATTATCATTGGAGGAAATGTCTGAGGAATTTCAAAAGTAAGTTTGTTGAATTATTTTTATTTATTTCTAGATTATAATTTTCTTTTAAATATAACATATTGCTCTTGGTAGTATTTCTTATACATATCATTATATTATTATTTTTTACTTTATCTATGTAATCGCAAAGTTTACATGAAAATTTAAGAACAAATGGTTAAATTATTGAATGAAGATAGTTGGGATCATGTTGTATGCAACTATCCAGATTCAAGTTCTACATCAACATTAATTTTCTTTTATCTTACATTTAAAAAGGTATGTTGATTTATAGATTCATTTTTATTCATATGTATACTAATTTTAATTTATAACTTACACATATATTTGTTTATTTTATAAAAGATGAAGAAGGATGCAAATGGAGCACCAGAAAGTTTCAAAACCTTTATTGAAAAAATTAAGATCGAAAGACTGAAGAAGCAATGTCTTAAGAATGTTGAACTTAATTCAACTCTTACTCATTTCATTTGGAATGGGCTTGATGGTATTCAATATCAAGTAATACAAGGTGACTATGAAGACATAGCTAAACTCATACCTAAAATGGATTATGCCATAGCTATCGCAGATATTCCCTATGGTTTCAATATTCCAAACATTGACTATGATAGTGACCCTTATACTTATCAAGCTCTTAGTAAAGTGGTTGTCGGATTTCTAAAAGTAATGTCATCACCATTATGGAGATTTGTGACATTTCATTCAGACACACAATTGGCAATGTTATTGTCAAGCTTCAAGAGGAAAAAAAATTCAAGGATGCAACTTACATGGTAAGACGTTTAAAATGTATATTTGATTAATGTTAAAAAATCATTTATGTACAAGTTAATTGAACTTTTACTATTTCATGTTACAAGCAAAAGTCAAATCTTCTTAACTGTGAAGATCAACTATTTATAAATGATTGTGAGTTCATCCATATTGATAGTTGGGCAAAAGATGATAGTTATATGTCTATGATTTTTAATCGGGTAGATGGAAAGAGTCATAGCCAAATACTGACTTATGATGTTGTTGTGAGAAAACTAACATATGAAGACAAAGAATCAAAAGGAGACATAGTTAACATTTATCAAAAACCACAGTTATTCATTAACTATCTTATAGACATATGTTCAATGAAGGAGATTGGGTTCTAGAATTATTTTCTGGCTTAGGTAAGTTTTATTATATGGAATTGAATTTCAATATGTTATTTCTTAATTTATATGTCATTGTACTAATTTACTTCGTTATTTCTTTTGTGTTTGATAATTAGGTATGACACTAGCATGTTGCCTTCAAAAAGGAAGAAATTCCATTGTCATTGAAAAAGATCCAATACAATGCAATTTTATTCGGCAAAGAATTAATGCTCTTCAATTTCTTCCAGATGCAATGCAAGAAATTGGGTTGAAGAAAGGGGACTTTAGTGAATCATGTGTGGCAAAAAATGCAAAGGAACCCCAACCACCATTACACGGAATGATTGGAAAGACATACATTGGGAGATTCACAGACATCAAAGATCCATTAGAAGAGGAAAATGGGCAAAATGAAGCAGAAAATATTGTGGAAGAAGACAATGATGAAACTCTAGAGGACGAAGAGTTTGGATTATGTGACATTGTTGATTAAATTTAAGTTATAATGGAAATCAAGCTCATTTTTTGTAACTATTAATTAGTTATACTTGTAATGTTTTGACTTTGACATTTTATTAGGAGAATAAGCATTCAATTAATGTTGTTATGCGTTCGATATTTGTATTATGTGATTTTCGCATTAATTTTTAACCATTCTTTTTTGAAAAAAACAGAGATTATTATTATTATTTTGACATGAAATTCATTTTAAAAAAAACTATTATTTAACCATTTTAGTTAAAATTTTCCCATAAAAATTGTGATTTTGACATGTCATTTCTAGTAAAAAATTTACAAAAATTTATCAAAACGTGTAGTTTTTTAGCTATATTTATGTTAAAAATGGTTATTTTTATGTCAATTGTTAAAAATTATTTTTTTTAGAGACAATTTTTTCATGTGGATTGAAAAATTAATTAACGATGTATAAATATGTAGAATATTGAAAATTCAAAATATTGACCTTCTTTTTTAAATATGCAAAACAATAAAAACCTCACTACAAAAAAAAAAATGAAGAAGAAGACCATTTCAAAATTATTAAATTTAGAAAATAATTATTTACATTTCATACATTAGAAAATTTAAAGTCAAAAAATAGGTCTTTTAAAAAAAGGGCCTGATGCAGAATTACCACTTTTTAAAATCAGCATGAAAATCACTACCATTCTAAAACACAATGTACATAAAAAAATTTAAAGTGTCAAAAACTATGCTCTAAAAAAAACATGTGTGTTTTGCATCACCCATTTTCAAAATCAGGTCACTTTTTTACTATCTCTACGAAACGGGTAACAGTATCAATTCCCGTTTAAAAGTTTACATTGTTCAAAGTAATAATCACAGAGCAAGGTCTAGACTCATATACAACATGTCACTTCCACAAGTATGGTTATCCTAATAATACATCACAAACTTCAAGAGGAGAAACATCACATGGTACCTCATCTATGAAGGGCTTGATGTTGTAGGGAAGGCATCATTACTTGTTGACACAGAGATCTCATCCTTAGTGAAGCCACCCGATGGTGTATGACTATGGATGTGTTGTCATCGATAGGCCCAACTGCTTCACAACCTCTACTAAAATAAGGTTCTTTTGGCTTTCGTTGTTGACAATGAATTGCAGCGAAGAACCCTTCACCAACATATGTGCGTGGAAGAGGCATTCTCCCTCCTCTGGATATTTAGGCTCATTGTTTTGGATCTTGGTGGTGGCCATAGTGGCATTAGGCTCCATATCAATGATCTGCTTCCCTTTGTCATTCCCTTGGTTGGGTTCTAACTCATAGTCAGAACATGCATCTGATTCAGAAGCCTTTAGCTCGGCCACCAATGACTACTTGGCCTGACACTCACTTGTGTTGTGAGTGGAGACCTTATGGAACTCACACCATTTCTCCATGTCCTTCTTTGTCTTCGTGGTGTTGTTCTTTGCTTGTGGCTTCAGCATGTTGTCCTAGGTTGCCACGCCTTGGCTTTGGCCTTTGCTATGTGGTTTGGGGATGCCTTTTCCTTGCTTTGAATTCCCATATCCAAAGTCTCGCTCCTTTTGTTAAAACTTCTGCTCACTCTTGACAGTGTATAAGTATGTCGTGCAAGTGAGGAGATGTCCAAGAACTCGATCTCATCCTGTATGTACTTGTCTAGACAGTTGCAGTACTTGAGCACCAAATTCCGCTCAAAATGCTTGATACCCAACTTCATACAGATGATATGGAAAACATTTGTGAACTACAGCACATCTCGGTCCCTTCCTTGCCATAGTGCAGTCCACTTTATGCATTTATCTTCCTAGCTCCCGATAGGGTAATATTGTTCCTTGTTGGCATCTTGGAAAGAATCCCAAGAGGGTGCAACTGAAAATAGTGAGGATTCCCTCTCGTCCTTTTGTTCACAGTAGGTTCCCACCAGTCCTTGACGTGTGGGGTGGATTGGATAAGTGAAAAAGCAATCTTTTCCTGATTGGAAAAGCCATGAACTGAAAAATATCCTTCCAACAGATTCAACCATTTATCTATGGTTTCTACATCTATCTGGCCCTCATATATGCGAATATCGAAGTTAACTTGTACCTTAAAAGGAGTCGCACCTCCAGAGTGGGTTTTTGGATGAAGATGCGTCGTCTGTGGGTAGTCGTCGAAGGATCTAAGCAAATATATCCATTATCACGTTCCTTTGTCGCTCAAGGGCTTCCTCAAGCAATATTTTGAAAGGATCTCTTGTACCATTGTCTTTCTTTTCTTCTTCCATGGGAGGTCGTCGAGTTTTGCAAGGCTGTTCTTGTAAAGCTTCAATTAGTTCGAGCTCTAACAACTTATACCATGACCTTGTTGGGGACATGCAAAGAAAAGCAAAGAAAGAGGAGACCGCTCTGAACTTAAAAAGGAACGCAACAAATTACAAATATAACTATAAATACAGAGATGCAACAGAAATAACACTTCATTTTATTAATATCATAATACTAAAATAGGTTTACAAACACAATGGAAATAAACTAGCTTGGGCAATGGTAGCTTATCTCTAAGAAGAGATGTGGCGGCTACATGCCTCTGCATTATGTTACAATGAGGCTTAAGGGTCTATTTATTATTGAACAATAAGGGAAAACCCTAAACAACCAAAACCCTAACCCTAGGAGATGGAACACCAAGAGTTCGTTTGCCCCATTGGAGTTAGTTGGGTAGCCAACTTCCTGGGGTTGTAACTTGGTCATATTATCTTAGTTCGACGCATATGATACCTTGTTGGAATGGTCTCTTCGAGTACTACAATATTTGTGTAAGGCCCCTACCCACAATTATGGGCTTTTTGCAGACCTCAAAAAAACGTCGTGTAGGGGGTCAAAACTGCTTCAGAAGTTCAGGACCCCAAAAACTGCTAAAAATAGTAAATGTTGAAATAAACAAGGAAACAGATGAAACCGACTGGAGGTCTAGGCGGAATAAGCGGGTGGCCACCAATATGCACCTGGATCACCAGGAGCACCAATTGTGAGCGAATGACCCTGTATCCAAAATTAACCCTCTTTTGCCACGAGAAAGCAGTGAGCCAAACCTTCACAGTTGTATCGCAAGACTTGAACTAGAGCAAGATAAACCACTCCCTGCAAAAAAGGACACAAAGCACCAACCCGAAGATCGAGGTCTCAATCTCATCTTCATCCTTCACTCCTCTAGATAATACGCAAGACTCCATCACTTACGAGTATTTAACACTTGTGTGAGTCATCTAAAAATGTGCATGTGTTTGCATGTTGGGGGCTAACCATGCCCCTTAACATAAATGACCATCACATCTAAAGATAATAGACACAACCCCAAAACAATCACATTAAATCCATTAACACTTCGGGGAAAACAAAAATTACAAATTAAAATATAATTAAATTTTTCTAGTACAAAACACATCATAATCAACTTCAATAATTTCATACACTAAAGACAAACAACATTCTTATCAAGATGGAAGAGTGGTACAACTCAATCCAACACATTAACAAAGTTGTAAAAAAATTATTAGACGCTAGAAAAGCTTTCCCTTACCAAAGTTTGCATTGGACAATGGTTTGTATTTTTCCCACTTACATATTTGTTAAAATATTGTAAATCCCTTACAACATACCTCGTCTTTGACTATAGAAATCGATCCCTCAATGGAAGATAAATGAAAACTTCAACCTACCCACTCATCTACATCTAAATATATTATAGAATAACAATATAAAACTATCTCGTCATATTAGCCAATTACAATCTACCATATATACAACATTAACATGACATGGAAGGACCACTCTACATAGTACCACCAAATATGGATGAAGAAAAACCCACAATAATAGGACATGAAGAACACCTTGAATCATAACAAACATGGAAGAAAGAGAAAACACGGAGAGGATACTATTTCAAACAATAAATGTTAAGAAAATAAAAATTTTAAATTTATATTAAATTGGTTTTTAAAATAAATTAAACGGATTTTAAACTCATTCAATCGGTTTTTAAAATAGCTCTAAGCTGGTTTAAATCCTTTGACGTTCAACGCTGGGCTATTCCCAATTCCCAATTTCTCGTTACTACGTCACTGCCTTCTCCGTGAGGGCAAACAATAAATAATTCCGTAACTGACAACGGTGGCATGTGACTGTCAGAGCCTGAATCGTCAGTTTCTTTCGTTTCCGTCCATTAGTTCCAATCGTGACTGAACAAGACGTCACGACATATTATAATTGCACTGCCCGCCCCCCATCAGGGTCATAGGATTATGATAACCCATTTATGGCCGACAGATCAGACGTTAATGTACATAATGTTACAACAATCAGGAGCCTCACGTGGAGCAGTTCAATAATTTTCATCGATTCCTGTACCACAACAGGGTTTTTTCCTCCATTGGGGCTACTGAAGCAAATTTCTAAGGAGTCGTCTAATAAGGCGGAGAAATTGTTGGGATGGTCAAAAGTGGATAGAATTTGGGCAAAATAAGTTCAAAAAATCTTGTAAAGGTAGTGTTTGAATCATGTTTTTGATAGTGGAAATCAATTCAGCACCATCAAAAATGTCAAAAGACACCTAAAATTTTGAAGTTTGACAACTATAATTTAGATTTACAAAAATCCTTATAGGATTTTTTTCTAAATATGACCGAAATTTCTAAAATTTTCCAAGCAACTCCTCTACCTCGTTAAACTACGCGAATTTCCAATTGTGCTCGGCCCCTTGCAGCAATCTGATTTCTACAACCCTTGCAGCAACCGATAAAAATAGAATGATCTAATCCAAGGGTTCGACAGCCGTCTTGAAAAGCAGAATGGAAAGTTTATCAGTGGAAAAATACAAACAATCCGTCAAAGGAATGCGTGACAAAGGACCCAAAATTCGTCCCCACGATGCAATGCCAGGCAGGGCCGTAGGCTTTGTCAAACTCCTGCACGGCCCACGGAAACATCATGTAAAAAAACAAGAAAATGGGAAGAAACAAAGATTTAATGAAATGAACTGACCTTTATAATGGCGAAAGCTTTCGCTTTGGCGGGTTTATGCTATTTTTTTAATAGTTAAAAGTATGAATTTCTATAGCATGCATTCAGTACCATTAAAAATTCTTCATAATTTAATTTTAAGTCTTCAACTTTGATGGCTATAATTTAGATGGTGAGAAAAGTTGTTCAATTTTATCATATTTTTTTGAAATTTTTATTATTTTCCAAAGTAATTTATAGGCTTTTTATAACCTCTTATTTATAATTTATTGAATTTAGACTGCCCTTATTAATTTATTGAATTTAGGTTTGTGATCCATATCAATTTTATTGAGAAGACTTTCGGCCATAATCACATCAAAATTTATTACACAGTTTCAAACTCAACAAATGTATTAATTAGTTAATTAATAATTAATTAGTTTGTTGGTTAAATTTATTTATTATTATTTTTAGTTATAAATAAATTTAATATTTAACTAATTTTTATGAACTTAAATTAAGAATTTTTAAATTTTTTTTATTATTTTAAAACTAAATACACTATATAAAATTTGCATTATTATAGGAAAGAATAAATAATTAGTTAGCTAATTAGTTAATTTATTTATTTTTTAAGCTATCTCAAACTAAATAAATATGTTTTTCTAACATATAAATTTGTTTATAATTAATTAGTTATTTTGATTATTAGAATTATTTATTTCCATTAACTAAAGGAATCATCGTATAATTGAGGATTAAACCTAAGTGTATATGAATATGTTTTATATAAAATTATTTGTTTATTTAGGTAACAAAAAAACAAGTTAGGTCAAGCGAAATTTTTTGGAATTTAAACTAAGAAAAATATCCTAATGAATAAATGAGAAAGGGGAAGTTTTATTAACCTCTTATTTTTAATTAAAAAAATGGCAAAGGGAATAAAGGGGGAAACAAACAATCCAGAAGACGAGGGAGTAAAAACTAGAGAATAAAGCAAACAAAGAGTGAAACAGGGGAGGCGAGGGGTAGAGGGGGATGAGGATAGGAGGAAAGGGCAAGGATCCAACAACTGTTAATCTTCCAGCCATCATCCCTATTGAGATTCTTCGGCCTTCTTTCAATTTCAATGTCCTCCTTAAATTTTCAGTGATGGAAAGGAGCAATCTTAGCAATAACTTAGGCCTCCTCAATACATATATGATGCTTATTCTTCTCGTCGTGTTCCGCTAGGGAAAAAGATTGAGTTGTCCCATGTTTGATGTCAGTTGCGCTCATGAATCCTCTAATTTATAGAGCGCCCAGTTTCTCCAACATAGGGGGTCTCACAGGAACAGGGGATAACATAAACACCTTTCATGTTCTTGGGGTCAACAGGGTCTTTAACAGATCTTAGGGAGCTATGAATGGTGTTAAGGGGTCTAAAGGTTGAGGGAACAATATGCTTCCTAAGGATTCATCCAAGGGACCACTGACAAGATTGCTCACTATTAAAGATAAATTTCTCATTCATGTCATTGATGAATTATTGGATGAATTGCATGAATCAATCAACTTCACCAAGTTGGATCTTCATTCAGGATATCATCAAATCATAATGAAGACTGAAGACATTCCGAAAATAGCATTTAGAACTCATGAGGGTCATTATGAATTTTTGGTCATGTCTTTTGGCCTTACCAATGCACTTTCTACATTTCATGGTTTGATGAATTCCATTTTCAAACCCTTCCTTCGAAAATTTGTGTTAGTATTTTTTGATGATATACTAATCTACAACAAGTTTTGGAAGGATCATGTTCAACATGTTGACAGGGTACTCAAACTATTGGAGGAGAAACAATTATATGCAAAAGGCTCCAAATGTTTCTTTGGAGTACAAGAGGTGGAATATATGGGTCATATTGTATCTCATGAAGGTGCTAAGGTAGACCCTAGCAAAAAGCCATTAAGGAATGGAAAATCCCCACATCCATAGAGCATTTGCGCTAATTTCTTGGGTTGACATGGTATTATCGCAAGTTTGTTAAGAATTATGGAAGAATGACAACACCTCTAACAATATTATTGAAGAAAGATGCATTTTCATGGACTCCATAATCAATCAAGGCCTTTGAACATCTTAAAGAGGCAATGTGCCAACCACCGGTCTTAGCTATGCCATAATTCAAAAAAACCTATATTGTGGAATGTGATACCTCAAGAAATGGATTTGGTGTTGTTTTAATGCAAGAAGAAAGATCCATTGCTTTCAAAAGTCATCCAATCAAAGGAAAGTATTTACAGAAAGCTATTTACGAGAAGGAAATGTTGGCAATACTACATGCACTTAAGAAGTGGTGACCCCACCTAATGGGAAGACACTTCAAGGTAAAAACAGATCATGATAGTCCTAAATACCTTTTTAGAACAAAGATTATCTTCAAAAGAGTAGCAGAAATGGGTCACAAATATGTTGGGTTATAACTTTGAAATCATCTACAAAAAGGGGAAGCAAAATGTTATGGCAGATGCACTCTCAAGAAAGGATGACGATGTGGACGCATTGCTTTGCGCCATTTCTATTATCCAACAAGATTGGATAAATGAAACAAGGGATGAATGGAAGAATTACAAAAAAGTGTGGGCACTCATTTAAAAGCTACAACAAGATCCCAATACATCTTATACATTTAGCTGGAAAAATGATTCATTATGGTACAAAGATCACTTATACTTATGTAAGAATTCCCAACTCAAACAAAATATTCTTATGGAATTGCACACCTCTCCCTTAGGAGGGCACTCAGGATTTTTAAAAACTTACCACATGAATTTTTTTGGGATGACCTTAAATCTAATATTCAAAAGTTTGTGGCAGAATGTTTGGTTTGCCAACAAAATAAAGTTGAAACAATTAAGACCCCAAGTCTATTACAACCTTTATCCATTCCAAGCCGACGTTGGGAGGAGGTTACAATGGACTTTATCACAGGTTTACCCAAGGTTGATAAACTTACCAAGTATGCACACTTTTGTGCATTATCTCATCCATTTAAAGTATGTATAGTTTCCATTGCATTAATGGAAACAATTCAAAAGCTACATGGAAACCCAAAGATTATTGTAAGCGATAGAGATCCCATTTTTACTGGAAATTTTTGGACATAATTATTTTCTTGTCTTGGTACTCAGTTAGATCATAGCTCATCTTATCATCCTCAATCTAATGGGGAAACTGAGATAGTAAACAAATGTTTGGAATGATATCTTCGTTTCTTTGTATCTGATAAACAAACACAATGGGTCAAAAGGTTGCCTCTGGCTGAATGATGGTATAACAATTCCTTCCATACTGCAACAAAAATGACCCCATTTATGGCACTTTATGGATATCATCCACCATCCATCACATCGTATTTAAGAGAAAATTTGAAGGTTCAAGCAGTGGAAGATCACATCGTGCATCAACAACAAGTTCTCCAACTCTTAAAGGATAATCTCACTTTGGCGCAGAATAGAATGAAACAACAGGTAGATCAACATTACAGCGAAATAAGTTTTGATGTAGGTGATTGGGTATTTCTACGGCTAAAACCATATAAACAAATGTCCCTAAAGAAAGCTAAGAAGGATAATAAATTATCACCAAAGTATTATGGTCCATACAAGGCGTTGCAAAAGATTGGTACTATGGCATACAAATTGGAGCTTCCTGCAACTTCCCGAGTGCACCCATTTTTCTATGTTTCATGCTTAAAGAAGGTTATAGGTGACAAGCTCCCAGTTCAAATAATATTTCCAGAACTTGATGAGGAAGGAAAAATCATATTGGAACTTGAAGTAGTCACAGAAACAAGTACTCGACAGCTACGAAATCGATTAATTTCAAAGTATCTCATCAAGCGGAAGAACTTACCCGTTGAAGATTCCACATGGGAGGATGAGAATTTTATACAGAAGCATCCAGAACTACTCAAGCATTGAGTACAACACTTTTTTGAAGGAGAGGGGTGTGTTAGCTCCTTACAATACTATATATTTTCCCATTACTATTGTCATTTTATCCATTATTGTTATTGTTGTGCCCCTATCATCCCCATATTGTTATTATTGGGCCCCATAGAAGCCCACTATTGTAATTTTTATGCCCTTATATTATTACTGTTATGTTGGCTTGATTATATCGTGACCCCTGAGACTCCTATATATAGAAAGGAGGTTTGTCATTTGTAACATCCAAGAATTGTTCATTTGTGCAATGTAAAGGTGTAAGGACATGCGGTCCTTGGGACAACCACCGGCATGAAGTGTGACTTGAACGAACAGCTCTACGACCGATGTACGAGGAGTCAAGTAAAAATGCGAGCACAAGAAGGATAGAGCAAGGTGTTTATAGGCGTGGGAGCAAGGATTGATTACCCACGGCTGACCCACATTTGGAACGAGGCCGACATGTGTTTTATGGCGTTTGTGAAGTGTTGGGGGCATTTCATGGCGTGGTGGATGAGTCGGCTTGGGCAGCCAACTCGCCCAATCATCCTTACATATATGCGATGGAGTTAGAGGAAAGTTCATCATTCAACAAGCAAGTCTTCAAGGAGAAGTGCATGGAAAAGGGCCGCAGCAAGGAGGAAGGCGCAAATGGTTATGCGCCCAAGTCTTTGGCAGGTCACTTGAACACACAAGTCTAAAACGAAGGCTAGTCGAAGTAGGGCGTGCACGGGAGAAGGCGTGGGCGCTCAGTTGTGCAAGGCGTGCATGGGTGAAGGCGAGGGCGCCCGATTGTGCGAAGGCGCACAGGGGAAGGCGTGAATGCCCAGTTGTGTGCAATTGTGCGGTTGGGTGGTTGTGCATGGGTTCTTGGGTAGCTCGGGTGAGCGCTCGCCCGTCATGCAAAGGCAAACGCGGAAGTTGTGTATGGTGGAAACGTTGAAGTGTTGAGATTGTGAACAGAGGTGTGACTCATGCGAAGGCGCCCGTGTGTGGCGAGTTGGTTACGACAAGGCGTGCCCAAGTTAGACAAACAACATGATCGTGCGACGAGGTGAACGAAGGGTTGGTGAGTCGTGCGAGGACCGTGCGAAGGCACCGACGAGCTGGGCAACCGAGTTAGCCGAAGTTGAAAATTGGCTAAGTGTAAATTTGGGGTTTCCCAAGATTTAACTTGTAAAGCTTTGTAACATTGAAGATTATATAATATATTGGTTCGGGCAGACTCATATTGCAGGGAGTTGCCCCTCCCTTTATATTGTTGTACATTTCTCTTGTATAATGTTGTTTATGTGAATATTATGGGCTTTCACTTGTATAAAGGATAAAAATAATACTTGGTAACAAAAATAAAACTAAGTATGGAATGTTAGGCGTAATCTACAATCGTAAGTATTGGTGAAAAGAAAACGATTGGTAGTGTCGCACCTTGATATAAGTGGTTGAAAGACTACCGCGGGTGTAGGGCGTGACAGGTGGTATCAGAGCTAGTGCCGTGGCGCTGGTGCTGGTGAACTGAATCAAGGAGCTGATTCTACGAAGACTGAAGACTTGAAAGGGAGTTCAAGTTTTGCAAGTGAGAGGTGGAATATCAGGGTGATTCAGGTGAATGGTGAAACAGGTTTAGCAGAGGTGAAGCTTAGTGCTTGGACCAAGATGAACGATAAGGCATGGCAGGTTTGGAAGAATGTGAAGGGAAGCTCTTGCTTACCTTATACAGGTTGAAGCGGTTGAAAAAAGAGAACCCCCAGATTCGAGAGAAGCTTGAAGTCTTGGAAAAAAATGTTGAAAATGAACTTCAACTTGGTTGGACAATGGAGTAAGATGAAGTTGCAGATTGTGCTAACAAGGAAGAGGAAGCCGCGATGATTAAGGATGTTGCAGATGTGACAACGATGGAGGATGAACTTGAGATTGATCAAGTTGGACTAGGATCATGCAGTTTGCAGATATGGATGGATGGGGATACTCACATGGAGGAACCTCATGATGATGAAGTAAGTATTGATACTTGTGTTTCACTTGAGCATTTGGTAGATTGACCGTATGCGGAGAAGAGCAAAGCTAGTTTGCCGATGCTAGGGAGGATCTTACCATGGATGACTATGATGATACCTTGTATGGAGAAACAAGGATTGTTGATTATTGCAGGACTTGTTGGGGTTGTTTTTGACCTTATGGTAGAAGGTACAAGGGCCCGTGACAAGGGAGGAACATGATGATCATTGCGGAGGATTGGGTCATGCTTTAGCCACATGGAGAATTGGCTAAGTGCCCAACATGACTCATGGACGGATTGGAGGGCACACACTTGAGTTTGATGATACTTGGGTGGACTTCTCATGGTCGAGACCAAGAAGGAAGTCTTGGTGGAACCTTTAGTGGGGGAGCTATGATGGAAGGGACTCGTGATGATGATGTTGGGGTAGATGTGGTTGATTTCATGCAGCACGTTAGTACCAGACATCATGGACAACATGTTGCAGATGAGATGAGGACTACTTCATGGACCTGAGCATAGATTACTTATATGGAGATGGATTCTTGATCGAGTTGATGATGTGATGGGATGTTCTGAGAAACGACTGATGGTGGCATGAGGATGTGCATTCTCATGGTTTGAACATGACAGAAGGACTGATCACCCGACTAGTCCAGACATGGGGGTCGATAGTGTACAAAGATGTGTTAGCATTTGTTGGAGTATCATGGCAACAGTTCACACGAGGATGACACATGATGAGATCGACATGAAATGTTGCAGGAAGTACGTAGCTTGAGATGGAAGGGCTAGCCTTCCGCGATGGGGAGCAGCATGTGGAGATTGTGACAGGGTCGTTGATGATCATGGATTGAGATGATTTCCGATGTATGACATACCAATGGGGTGTATACCTTGGTATGGTGATCTTGGTGACAGATGGTTGCCAGGACGAGACATGATGGAGATGGTAATTCTACATATGTTGCAGAGATGGTTGCAGTATGTGGAGGAGTTGACATCATGGGTGAGACAGTTGTTGATGATCTTGGTGGATGGCTACCAGGATGGCATGTTGTCGAGGATGACAACGACTTCAGGTGGAGGAGGATGTAAGGACCTGCAGTCCTTGGCACGACCACCGACATGAAGTGCGACTTGAATGAATAGCTCTATGACCGATGTGCGAGGAGTCAAGTAAAAATGCAAGCACAAGAAGGATAGAGCGAGTTGTTTATAGGCGTGTGAGCAAGGATTGATTACCCACGGCCGACCCACATTTGGAACGAAGCCGACATGTGTTTGATGGCATTTGTGAAGTGTTAGGGGCGTTTCATGGCGTGGTGGACGAGTCGGCTTGGGCAGCCAACTCGCCCAACCATCCTTACATATATGTGATGGAGTTAGAGCAAAGTTCATCATTCGACAATCAAGTCTTCAAGGAGAAGTGCGTGGAAATGGGCCGCAACAAGGAGGAAGGCACAGATGGTTATGCGCCCAAGTCTTGGGCAGGTTGCTTGAACGCACAAGTCTAAAACGAAGGGCGGTTGAAGTAGGGTGTGCATGGGTGAAGGCGTGGGTGCCCGGTTATGTAAGGCGTGCACGGGTGAAGGCGAGGGCGCCCGGTTGTGTGAAGGTGCACGGGTGAAGACGTGAACGCCCAGTTGTGTGTGGTTGGGTGGTTGTGCACGGGTTCTTAGGTAGCTCGAGTGAGTGCCTGCCCGTCGTGCAAAGGCAAACGTGGAAGTTGTGTATGATGGAAATGGTGAAGTGTTGAGATTGTGAATAGAGGCGTGACTTGTGCGGAGGTGCTCGCGTGTGGCGACTTGGTTACGACGAGGCGTGCTTAAGTTGGGGAAACAACACGATCGTGTGACGAGGTGAACGAAGGGTTGGTGAGTCATGCGGCGACCGTGCGAAGACGCCGACGAGCTCGGCAACCAAGTTTGCCGAAGTTGAAAATTGGCTAAGTGTAAATTTGGGGTTTCCCAAGATTTAACTTGTAAAGCTTTATAACATTGAAGATTGTATAATATATTGATTCGGGCAAACTCATATTGCAGGGAGTTGCCCCTCCCTTTATATTGTTGTGCATTTCTCTTGTATAATGTTGTTTATGTGAATGTTATGGGCTTTCACTTGTATAAAGGATAAAAATAATACTTGGTAACAAAAATAAAACTAAGTATGGAATGTTAGGCGTAGTCTACAATCGTAAGTATTTGTGAAAAGAAAACGATTGGTAGTGCTGCACCTCGCTATAAGCGGTTGAAAGACTACCGCAGGTGTAGGGGTGTGAAAAAGGGTTCAACTGCTAACTACGAGGGTGCTGAGGGAGACTCTGGCAAAATCACAATAGAGGCAGCGTGTATGACAATGTATTCAATCGCACATAAACTGAAGCCAATAACTTGCAACAGTAAAGGGGAGGCCAATTAGGAAAACATTCAACGCATATTGCAAAAATATGAGCATAGGAATATGACAGACTGCAAAAATGGCATAAGGGAGTTACAAAAGTAGAAAGACTAAAAATGAACTTGGCTCTGATACAATGTCAAGCTAGGAGGCAACTCCTCAAATGAATTATGATTCTTAATTAAGATTACTCATGGATATATACAAGGAAGAAGAGACTCTTAAGCTTCAACTCTGAGTGTCTCTTCATATTCCTATTCTCCATTATTTACTATTTACATTATTTATCAATAGTGACTAATTAAATGTCAACAACAAAAACCAAATTACAAATATAAAAAATAATAAAAAATAATAAAACAAAGAAAGAAAAACATGTCAAAAAGAACGTTAAACCAATGAAAAACTCGAGCATTTATAACTTTTTAGACATAATGTTGTCAAGCTCCTTGAGGAGTTAATGAGATGACACGGTTCCCTTTTCCGTGGGTTACCCCTAATAACCCTACGACAACTTTTTACTTTTTACTTGTGTTTAAAATATTTATTTCTTCAACCAACTTACACTTTAATGTAGTGGAAGTATAAAGTGCATAGCCTAGATGTTATTTATGCATTTCATTAATAAAGTATTGGCATTGTAAATATATTTATACTTTAAAAATATACTTTATATTTATATATTTTTCACTTTCTATATTTGTCCACTTTAAACTATTTCCAATTATAAAGATTATTTTTATGTACAATCATTTTTATAAAATTATAAAACAGAATTTTAATTTATTATTTTTTCTTCACTTCTTAAGACCTTTTAACGAGAAAATATGAAAATTTCACGAAAGAATATGAAAATTTCACGAAAGAATGAAACGTGAGTCGAGCCACGTCTTTTCGTAGAATGTGGGTGATTTCTTTTAAATCTGATTTCTTCATTTATTTTCTTTTTCCAAAATTTCCTTAAAATTCCAGTGCAATGTAACATGTTGATAGTCCAATTTAACAACTTAATTATATATATAGTCGGAGGAAATATTCTTTCGATACATTGAAAAATCCATGGAAAAGAAAAAATCATAAAAGAGATGTGGGTCCAATCCAAACGCCATTTAAGGAATGAGCCGAAGATGGCTGAATTTGAGAAGCCGTGTAGGCAAACTAAATACACTGTACATTACATTTGACTAGTTTCAAATCCTTTGACGTTCAACGCTGAGCTATTCCCAATTTCCCATTACTGCCTTCTCCGTGACGGCAAACAATAAATAATTCCGTCCGTGACGGACAACGGTGGCATGTGACCGTCAGAGCCTGAAACGTCAGTTTCTTTCATTTCCGTCCATTAATTCCAATCCTGGAATGAATGGACCAGACGTCACTGCCCTCCAAACAGGATCATAGGATTATGAAGAACCCATTTACGACAGACAGAGCCAAGGTGAATGTACATAATGGTACAACAATCAGAAGCCTCACGTGGAGCAATTCAATAATTTCCGTCCTCTCTCCATCCCGATTCCTGTCCCACGGCAGGGTTTCCTCGTCCATTGTGGCTACTGGAGCAAATTTCCTATTGCGCTCGGCCTCTTGCAGCAACCTGATAAAAATAGAATGATCTAATCCAAGGGTTCGACAGCCGTCTTGAAGAGCAGAATGGAAACCTTATCCATGGAGAAATACAGGAATCCGCCAACGGAATGCGTGACGAAGGACCCAAAATTCGTCCCCACGATGCAATGCCAGGCAGGGCCGTAGGCTTTGTCAAACTCCTGCACGACCCAGGGAATCATCAGGTAAAAAAAAAACAAGAAAATGGGAAGAAACAAAGATATCATCAGGTAAAAAAGACAAGAAAATGGGAAGAAACAAAGATTTAATTGATCAATCAATGAAATGAACCGACCTTTTTAATGGCGAAAGCCAGTTGCTTAGAGCTGAAGCCGTCGCTCTGGCTGTCGTATGCCATCCTTGCACAGCGAAAAGCATGAACCTGCATCTCGGACGGCATGTCTGCTGCCTTCACTTTCGCATTCACACTTTCCGCGACGGACTCCGCAATTCGAGTCTCAACGTGCAGAGACCGCAGTTCGATCTCTTCAGCCAAGGGAAGCCGCTTACGACCCTCGTGGCTTCCTTTTAATCCTCCCGATCTTGCTCTCGAAGGCGCCGAGTATTCCTCTTCGGGCTTCCCGATCCGCTCAATAATTTGCAGCGTTTCAGGGCCATTAGATACATCCCTCACGCCCTGGTCGGGCTTCCCGATCCGCTGAATACAGGGCAGAGCTTCAGGGCCATTAGATACATCCCTCACGGCCAGGTCCACACCTTTTATGAGAACCAGATTGGCTGACCTCCTGTGATTCGAACTCGGGTCCTGCACCGGATGCTTTCTGTGGTCTTTCTTGACATTACCCGGTGGATCCGCTAAAATCTCACCGTGCACAGGCTTTAGGTGGATCTTGGTGCCATCCTCTATCTTGACGCGTCCCCTTGTTTGCGCGTCTACAGAGTTTCCATTTCTGAGAGCTCTATCAAGAACAGCCTTGGACCCCAACCTAGATAAAGCTCCCTGAGCGGCCATCGAGTTCATTCTGCCCCCATCCATAGACATAGACATTCCTTTTCCGTGAGCAGTCCTGTCGATTAAGTTAAGCTTGCTGAAAGCGATTCGGTCCGCTAGCTGAGATTTTAAAGCGGAAGATCCACTTATTGGGGCTGCTGGCTTATTGCTCAGGCCACGAGACGCCGCTGAAGAGCTGGAGGAAGAGCCTCCGTCCATTGAAGAGTTGAGCCTGTGTCCGGAAATATCGTAAGCCGGGGCTCTAGTCCCTTGCAACTTACTATTATTACTTCGGCTCCCCCCATCCATTGAAGCCATGAGGCTACGCAGATCCCTCCTGCGACGAGCGTTTTCCATGCCTGTCAAAACTAATTTTATAGATCAGACTCTGGCAGTATTTAGCAGGAACTACGGAGCCAGAGAGGGGCTCGTTGGTCCAACTCCAAGGGCTTCTACCGGTCACCTGCGACTGACACGAGGCGACGCCGCGTGGATTTGTAGAGGCGAGGGTAAATAATTGAGAAATTAGGAGACGAAGGCGTGAAGCGTGACTGTATTTATGTAGACATGGGCGGAGGTGGGATTTACTTTATGGCGTAGAATGCGGTGTTGTTGAGATCTTGTCTGCGTTTAAAGCGAAAGAAACAAAAATCTGCGGAAACATCCCATCTTTGACGCGTTATTCAAAGCTCTTTCTGGATGCCCGCTAAATGAAGTTTAAGTTTCCCAGGGAGACATGTGGACCTCGTTTTGTATTTGAAGAATAATTCAAGAAACATGTCACCGCTTTTATGTGGGAACTGCAATTTATTTATTATTTAGGGTAAGTGGTCAACACTACAAATTTGTAATGCAGTTGTCTATAACGCGACTTTTTGAAAGCTTTTCCGGTGGGTTTTTCCGCTTAAAATCTGGTAGCAATTTATTCGAATCACAAGTTTGATAGCTAGTTTCTGCACAATTAAAGCGTCCCAAGGGTTTTTCAGGGCGCTGAATCCAAATATGCAGTTAAAAACCCATTTTAACTGCAACAAATCAAGATTTAACCTCAATTTCTTCCGCCGGATTCCGTCACCGAAATCTCCAAAAAGTCGCATTATAGACAACTCCATTTGTAATTCCACTATATCTGTAACTAATTCAAAAGTGTAATTTTTTAATTAATTTGAAATCTTTAATATAATTTAAATCACTTTTTAGTTTTTTCAATTTTCTTTATGTTCCTGGTATTGTAATTTTTTCTCTAAAATTTTGAAATAATTTTAATTTAATTAATTTCATCTCTTCAATATAATTTAAATCATTTTCAGTTTTTTCAAAATTTTCATATTTTTAGTATTGTAATTTCTTCTCTAAAATTTGAAGTAATTTTAATTTAATTAATTTCACCTCTCTAATATAATTTAAAATTTAAATCACTTTCAGCTTTTCAAATTCTTTTTATGTTATTGTATTGTAATTTCTTCTCTAAAAATTTTTAAAGTAATTTAATTTAATTGAAAACAATCAAAATTAAGATTCTTTAATATTTCTAAAATAAGATTTAAATTACAATTTGTAGAATTGATATATTAAAATGTATGATTTCAATATTTTTTAATTTAATTAATAGTTATAAATAAAATTTTAGTTAATTATTCTTTCATTTTCATATATTAATTTGTAATTTTCTAAAAGTATAATTACCTTTTAAATTGCAGGGACTATGTTCCCTGTAACACTTGTTCTTATTCTTTTTTTTATGCAAAGATTTGTTTAAAATATGTTGAGAAGTAACTAATGGTAAATGTGAACTATTTACTTCCTTTAAAGCTTAAGAATAAAAAACCACAATGCAAGTAAGATTGGATTCTCCACCATCACAATGCATTGGATTCTCCACCATCACAATGCATTGGATTCTCCATTGTCACAATGCAGACCTACAACTAATAAAATACCTCTATTTACCAATAGTAAAACCAAATTTGAATTCTAAACCTTAACACGAACTTATATTCAATATTTTTACTTTAATTTAGCTATATTTAAACTAAAAAAAAGTACTAGGTATTATGTAGTACTAGTTTTAGACCATACACATATCTCCCTCTTATTTCTAAAGTAACAATTTTTTTTAATTAACCAATGTCAATAGATTTGCAATGTAACTTTGTTTCTTGTCTTGCTTCGTTGATTAACATATCTAAACAAGTAAAACTAATGTAAATATTTAGCTAACTTAAAACACGAAAGCTTAACCATGCAAAGTTTTGATTTTAGAAATGGAATTTGTATGGGATAATTTTGTATTTGTATTTAATTTTTTTATTATGTAATTTTATCTGGTCAAAATAATTTATTAATAATCTCAAACCATGAGGGCACCCTGAGTGGTCAAATATGTGGTTACACCAAATAAGATTATTCTAAATTATCTCCTTGCCTATCTATATATATATATAAGCAGTGTCATAACTCAACAATGTTAAACAATACTATTTGGTTCGTGCGACTCACGAAGTTTTTAAAATAGAATGATCATTCATGTACAATGTGCAATGGAGAGTGCTTTTCATAGAAAGGTCAAATCCCAAAGACAAATCTTAGAACACATTAATAATAGTGGTGCATTTAAAAAAAAAAAAAAACTCTTAATTTATGTTAAAAGCATTAGATCCAATACATATACATATACTTAGTGAGAACATATACACTTAAATGTGAGTTGCATATCAAACTCTGAGTCTATCAAAAGCTGACAAAAAATATTATTAGTCCAAACATAATGTGGATGCCTCATATATGATTAATTTTGACAAACTACATTATGAGAAACAAAAAGTATAAACAATGGTTCTATCATATGATATGGGAGATGAAGCAATCCCTCCTCTCAAGTGATATTGTCATCTATGTACCTGTATCTCATGACCCCAAATACTCTGCTAAGACTCTCTTTAGATAGTGAGTCTATCACCATGTTTGATTCACGGTAGATGTGTCAAACATAAATACTCAGAAGAGTCCCCATGATTTGTTTGATGTCGTCAATCCATCCATATAAGAGTGGAGGGTCAGAACTTGTATGCCCTTTTATTCCTTCAACGAGGGATCTCAAATCGCCATAGACATGTAGAGTATTTCCCTGCATTTTTTTAGCAAACCAGAGTAATCCCCATAATACCAATATTTATGCCTTTGTGTTGGTACCTGGACCATCATTCTAGTAGAGTTTGTAATGTTGTATTTCATTAATTTTGAGCCATGCACCGCATCCACAGATTCCATGTTGAGTCACCCCATCAAATAGACCTATAGGAAAACAAAGTTTTGGTGGGATGTGATGATAAGATAAATCTTTGATAGAGCCATCTTGTCTAGAAAGTGTTGTCAGCCAAGAGATAATTTTGTGGCATATCATGTTTGATTTTATAGTCACTCCTTCGAACAAGCAGTAATTTCATGCTTTCGAGATCTCCCAGAAAAGGAAAAAAGAATTTCTTTAAAATTTCCATCTCCCATAGCCCAGTCTGTGATATATTGTTCGATGTTGATAGCTCATCTGTCCATAATATACAAAGGATGTGTAATTCTCCTCCAGATAATTCTAGTAGTGGGATACAAAAGGAAAATATGAATGCAGGTTTCCATATCATTTATACAGAGAATACATTGTCGAGGACCTGAGTATCCTATTTTCATGATGTTATCCCATGTAAGAATTTTATTCTTATATAGATAGGGTTGGTCAATGGAATATGTTATACCTAGTGTTAAAAAGTGATGTTTGAATTAATAAAAAAACATCCACTGTTCAACTCTACGACAGAGAGACTGAACCAGGAAAGTCTATCTCTGCAGAATGCTCTACATTGTCCATGTACATCACACATTAAATAACACACACGGTTTTAGGGAAGTTAGAACCATACCCTTAGAAATAGAAACTAATTCTTATCCTGAGGTACCATGAAACAATTCACTATTCTAGGATATTCTCCATTATCTCTAACACTCCCCCTTAATGGAGAAGGGGTTCACAAATATGCCCAACATCTCCCTAAACATTTCAAACTTAATTTTGGCAAGAGGCTTAGTGAAAATGTCTGCAACATTATCACATGTATTACAATATACAAGATGGGTTTCTTTTGATTATACTTTCTCCCTGACAAAGTGGAATTGTGTATAAATGTGTTTAGTGTTCTTGTGAAACACCGGATTATTAGCAAGTTTGATTCAACTCTAATTGGTGTTTCATCTTTCTGTTCTTCCCCAACATCCTGGAGAAGTCTCCGCAACCAAACTGCCTCACATGTCGCTACGCACATGGCTTGATACTCTGCTTTCGCTGAAGACAAGGAAACTGTGTTTTGTTTCTTGTTGCTCCATGTAATTACCCCGGATCCAATATTGAATGCATAGCCTGTTATGGATCTGTGGTCGTCTACATTTCCAACCCAGTCGGAATCTGTAAATCATGTCAATTTAACATCAGAGGAATCAGTATAAATAATACCATAATCTATAGTGCCTTGTAGATACCTCAAAACACATTTTGTTGCATTCCAATGACTCTCAAGTGGCTTGGACATGTATTGACTTAGTACACTGACTGCAAAAGCCAAATATAATCTAGTAGTGGTTAGGTAGATTAAGCTCCCAACCAGCTGTCTATAAAGTGTCACATCTACCTCTTTAGAGCCATCCTCACTTTGAAGTTTAATGTTCTGTTGTAGTGGTATTGTTGCAGCCTTACACCGATCCACCCTAAATATTTCTAGTAGACCTTTGAGATACTTACCCCGAGACAAAAAAGTTTGTCCTGAATCTCTCTAGATCTCAAGACCCAAACAATATATTAATTCACCAAGGTATTTCATTTCGAACACCTGTGACATTTGTTGATTGATTTCTCTTATTAGAGCAATAACATCGCCTATAATAATTAAATCATCTACATACAAAGAAATCAACAATATGCACCCATGTTCATCTTTCATGGTATACAAATTAGGGTCATTTTTACTTCTATTGTAGCCAAGTTGCAGAAAAAATGAACTAATATTTTCATACCAGGACCTAGGTGCTTTCTTTAGTTCATATAAAGATTTCTTTAATCTACAGACTAAATGTTCTTTCCCTTTTTGGACAAACCCCTCAAGTTTCTCTAAATAAACCTCCTCTTTCAGTTCTCCATTGTGGGGAAAGGATTTATCAAGGCCTCCATCATGGAAAATTCCCCACACAACATCCCTACATTTGGCTTAATGCAAAGGTGGAAGGAGGTGCAATTATGGCATTGTGGTGTTGTAATTTCGGTGGTGCGAAGAGGATCGATGAGAAAGCACCTAACTAATCAAATTTTTAGTAGTGTGGGGCTATTGTTTCCTTCCATACTCCACAAAAGCACTATATTGTGGGTAATATCCATATGTTTCACAAATTTGGTTTTGGTATATTAGATATCTTTTCACGCATGCCCGTTGGCATTTGCAGTGCTTGAGGGAGGAAAGTTGTGTTATTTCTTAGCTTGGTTCGGGATGTGCGAGGGAACTAGTGTCTTGCCATCCATCCTGGGTGTGACGGTGGAAGTTCATGCCCTAGATATCAACTATTTTATTGTGAACATGACCCTCAATTATCTCATGTTTGTTTAAATATGGTTTTCTCGCTCGTGATCTCAGTGGTGCATTCTTATTTTTCTGCGGGGAATTTACTGCAAACCCATTTTACGATGTCTTTTGATGTTTTCCATCTATCCCGAGTGTGATAGTGGAAGCTCAGGTCCTTGATGTCTGTTATTTTATTGTGACCACGACTCAAGTAATTTTCTCTTATTTGTTTAAATATGGTTCTCTCACTGGTTGTCTGGAATTACTACAAGACCCTTTTGTGGTGTCTCTTGGAGTGGAGCTTTGTAATCCCTATCCCCCCCTCCATTGTGTCGGCATGTTTGAGAGCCTTCTTGACTCATCCCTTGTTTGGAGTCAGTCATCAATCTGAGTCTTACTTTGTGTGGAATTTCCCTTATTCTTTAGAGTTTGTCATCTTTATCCAACCTCGGTTCTAGGTTGTCAGTCATTTTCTCTCATCTCCATGCCACATCCATGCGCGCAAATTCGAAGGGGTGCAACATATTATCAAGAACAGGCCCACAGAGGTCCTACACACATGCATCATCGGTTGGAGGATTTTGTTGGGCTATATGGAGACATGATACCAGGACCTATCTAGGAAGAAATTGTTTGGGTTGAGGGGGAAGCTTCCACGTACATAGCCCCCCTATTAGACATGGAAGTCCTAGCTAGATGGGCAAACTAAACTCCAAACACAGGGCACACCAAGGATTGTTTCAATAAATACATGCAAGCTACTGACCTTTATTCCCATATGAAATTCTTATTCGGGTGCACGCTTGTTGACTAGCATCAGCATTGGGAGGGTGTCCTTCTTTCCTTGGAGCACTTACAACATCATATGAGAGAATTGGACTGCAAAATGGACATAATATAACAGTTTCTTGATATACCTCCTGCAATGAGAGAAGCTCTTGAAGACTCAAAGAAGCTCTTCCAAGTTGTTGTCTCAGATTCAAACTCCTCAACTTAAATTTATCATGTTGATGTTTTTTTTCCTATAATATGGATACTGCTAGATAAAGCATCTTAGGCCAATGCCTATATTTTGAACTTTGTGATCTCTTTTTGTTTCTAGATATCATTGTCCTCTCTACAAAGAGTTTTTTTTCTAAATATGGTCTAGTCTCCCTAGTGAGAGACTGGAAATATTGTTCATATTCTTGATGTAAACTCTAGTTTTTTTGAAGGCAATATAATTCACTTTACAAAAAAAGAGAGTTGTATACCTACCTATTTATCTATATCTATACATCATCGATACTATATATCATTATAAAGCATGTTAAATAAAAATGTTAGTTATACACACACACACACACACACACACACACACACACACACACACAGATGTGAAATTTACATAAATATAAAGAATTATTAAGTACCAACATAGGTCTATCTTAACACTGGACCTACCGAGCTTTGAAAGGAATCAAATTTCAAGGTGAAAACCTTTCCTCAAGTTTTGCACTCAAAAAGAGGTTTTCATTGTGAAAGTTTAGATCCCTCTGGGAACTTGAGACATTAGAGTTATGATGGATCTTTGTTAGTTAATAAATATCCAAAATTTACAAATATTTAATGGCTATTTTGGTATGATAAATTGGATTAATGAAACAATTTAAAAATAAAAAATAAAAAATTAATTTACATTTTATTTTCATGAATATTTAAATAGCTCATAAAACAACTAAATACAATAATAGATGATCTTTTAAAAACTAGTCTTCAAATAAAAGAAAAACTTGAATTATATATCAACATGGACATATTAGCTCTCGTGTATTTTGTTTGAAGGGTTATCATATTTAAATTGTGTAGGAATGTTTTGGTATTTAAATTGTCGATGGAAG
Source organism: Pinus taeda (assembly GCA_000404065.3). Taxonomy (NCBI): domain Eukaryota; kingdom Viridiplantae; phylum Streptophyta; class Pinopsida; order Pinales; family Pinaceae; genus Pinus; species Pinus taeda. The sequence continues at coordinate 169,758 of APFE031675822.1, read as the reverse complement.
ATAAATATTATGTTGGTTTTAAATATGACAATTAATGTGTGGATGCAGAAAGTGTTGCATATGATGGACAGATGCTAATTTTGTTTCATGCAAGGATGAAGACCACTCTATTGAAATGATTTATGAAAGTAATCGTAAAATGTTTATGAAATGTGAAGAAGAATTACAATTTCTAGAAAATATGTTAATGGAACCTGAATCTAATCAAGTTGCAAATAAGGTAAAGAAACGTTCAAGCAGTAAAAATGTAGAATTTGAATTTAATGTTAAAGATGATGAATTGATGTTCCAGGCCAGTAACAACAAACTTCAATCGGAAACTAGATTAGATATTGGAATTGAATAATTAAGGAAACTGATGAAAAAAACACTTTAAACCAAGATATTACAAGACAAGGCAAAAGGACAACAACAAGATACATTTGACTACACAAGTATGCATCAACAAAGAAGGAGGAGAATTACAACATAAAATTTGGAAAATTGGCGAATTAAAAGTCACAACCATTGAACCAAAACAACAAAGAATGGATGATCAACAATAGACTAAAGTTTGGGATCCAGGAGGAATTTTATCAACTTATGAAGATATATGGTCAGGATACTGTGATTTTCTTTTACCTAGGGAATTTGATGCAAGAAAATATAACCTAGGGTTGAATGTTTATAAAGGAGTTAGTTGCCTAAGTTAGAATTTAATTATTTATGGTATTTTCCTATAGTTTTAGGAGAGAATGAGAATTATTGTAAATAGGAGAAGGTTCGAGAGTATTTTTTGAAGAGTTGACATATTTGTGGGTTAGTTAGATATTACCTAGAGATAAGGGATTAGATGAGAGTTTTTATGGATCATGAGAGATATTGTGGGAGTTTATTTAGGATCTAGAACCTACTTTGGGTTCAAATCCACTTGTATAAAACTAGGTGAGCCCATGAGGCATCTAAGTGAGTGAGAGAGAGGAATGAGAGGCCAATGATTAGGCCAATAATTCCCTTGTAAATATCTTATTTCTTTAATTAATTATTTTTGAGATTTTATGTGCATACATATTGTGTGGTTTTCATAATTATGTTTTGTGTTAATTTTTAAGTTGCAGACCCTATGGCCTGTGACATCAATCTACCAAGAGCTTAGAGGGATAAAACCTTTTAAGATAAAAATCTCTTTTTGAATGTAAAACTTGAGGAAAGGATTGCATGTAAAGAGATTTCTCTTTACGTAGATTGGGAGTTAAGGTGGATCTATGTTGGTTCACTTGGACATAATGCTTCCATGTGTGTTACATGTGTATTACAAGTTGTTAAGTATTATGAGTTTCTAGGTTATCTATTTTTAATAAATCAGATCCACTTTTATTGGATCTAATCGGTGATCTATTCCTATATATGCAACAATTTTTTATCAATAAAATATAGTGTGATTTGTGTTTGGTGTGCAACTATGTTTTCTCTCTCGTTTTTTCTAAGTTGGTATCATCGTAGCTTCAACCTTGACTCACTCAAGAGAGGTTGTAATCATGCCAATTCCGCAAGTTTAAATTCTTATATATAAGATAAGGTAGGAGAGTGGATTGTGTATTGTTCATGTACAAGATTCTGTGTTCACATATATTTTTCTACAATTGAATTGAAGAAGGAATTGTTGAATTATTGTGATCTAATGTGGATAACGTGAAGTTGTTGTTGGTGACAAATCTATGTGTGAATTTGTTGAGTGCATTTCTTTTGTTATTATGAGTGTGGTTCAGATCAAATTTGATAGCCAGAGAGAAGTAGGCAAAATCAAGTTATTTATTTTGTAGCACTAAGATCTTGTGTGTGGTTTGGATCTCCGTGTGGTTCTTTTAGCACCAAGGTCTGTGTAGATCTGTTTGTTGGAATATGTATATGAAGTTGAATGAAATCCTCAGCGTAGAAGTGTGCCATATCTAATTTAATAGGGATATGATATGATCTAATAAACCTTATGGTGTGGGTTTTGTAACATGCCCCCTACTAATTGCAGTCTTAACTAAGATCACAAGGAGTTAGTTACTATGCTAACCCAATCTCCATGGTCCAATTATGGAAATGGGGTCTAATTTTTTTTGCTTTATATTACTCTTGAGAATATCAAAACGGATGATACATTTTCATTGTAGAAATTCTATGTAGATTCAAAACTTCTCATGTAATTTACTAAAACATAAAACTTGAATCTACTCTACTCATCTGTGGAAAGAAATTCACGATCAAGAAATGAAATCATAAACATGCGACATGAATCAATACACAAACACAAAGAATTATCTAGGGGAAAGCAATTGCTCAAAACGCCTTCCTATTTGTATTGCGTTAATCAGAAAATAGAGAAAAAATACAATGCTTTCTCAATCTTGAGCAACCTCTCCACTAGTATAGTTTATCTCACTGCCTCAGAGACTAATTATGGCCAACACTTAACCAATTTTCCTGCCCACCAAGCACCTATTTCCTTGTGAAGTTCCTTGAGGAATTAGCCCCTATTAATTAGGGAAATTGCTCACTAAGAATTGTGCAATTCCTTTAGGCCCTTCTCTGACTGCATGCACCGCCTGTACACTTTGGAATAGCCTACAATGAATAATACACTACCCATGAACTCCAATCTAAACTAGGTAATTCGAGTTCTTTGCATGCATCAATTATTTTGGGTTGATTGATGAGTTAACTGGTTGATCACTGAGTTACACAACTCACTACTGGACCCTTCACTAGTTCTCTAACGTTTATAACTAGTTTAAATCACAATAACTCAAATTAACTGAAACAGGTTGCTAGAAATTAGAAATCAATCATACTAAAATGAACTCAAGTGTCTCCAACTCAAATAATTGAGTAATTGAGTGACAAGCGCCATGTCACCTTAGTTAAGTACCTCCAAGTATTTTACTGAATTTTAAATTCGAATTATAATCTAGTTTGACCAAGGCAAAGTCAAAACTAGATTTTCTTGCTGCATTTTCAACATGCATTCATCTTGTCGAGACGATTCCAATGGTATAAAATTCTATCTAATCTGACTCTAGGATAAAAAGGCATGTTTATTCAAAGATTAGTCATTCAATTAGTGCCACTTCACCAACCTGCCACGTGGCTTCGTGTGGTCCCCATGTGATGCCCATGTGGTAATCCTAGTTGGCCTCGCTCTACCACATGGAAGTGTCAGCCTAGCTGCCGACCTATTGGTCACATAATACTCGCTATACCTTGAACTTGACCCAACTCATAAGACATGCATGCTATATGAAAAGTATTATGGGTGTGGATCCTTCAAATACCACGTCACCCTGGAACCACTCTCCCCAAAATTAACTCTACCGTATCTCATTTTTCCCTCTAGGGACGATCCTTCTGGGCATGCATGGAAATCCACAAGCGTCATCACCAATGCGTCCTAATTCTTATGGTGTGCTCAACTTTGCATCACCCTCATCAACTCTCCTTTCGACTCATGCAATGTCATCTGGTTGTTATGGCCTCCATTCAACCTCCAAGATAGCATGGACATACCCTTACCTTACTTTGGCACAGCATAAATACTAACCCAATCTACCACATCTACCTATATATAAAAGTCTTTGTACCTTGGTACCCAATTCCATGGAATATTGATAATGAACTATTGTCAGGTTGACATATACTGCACCAAGTCCCGACCTAGGCCTCTGATGCATGATGTAACCTCATCCCCAAGCTATAACTATTTGGGATTTTTCCACTTCATCGATGTGTCGACACTTCATATTGGCCCCACTCTCCCAATTCACCTTGGGTAATATATGTTGGTGGTTCCATCATGCCCTTTATCCAAATCTTTCAAGGACAATTTTTAGGGTTGCATGTGCAGCTAGGAGCTCTCTACTCTTGATGATCCGAATTTCTCCTATTCTGCCTATGGTCATTGTGCCTAGTCACGTGGCTTATGTGATTCAATCCCCTTGGCTCCCCCGAGGCCCGACTCCAACTTGCAGCATATGTGAAATACAAATGGTTTGAGGCTATTCCTGACCCTTATGATCGATCATGAAATTTCTATAGCACCTAGGTCTATTGAGGCTTAGCGACTAGTGCTTAACCAACATTGTCCCTCCTGATCTTATGGGTGAAAAAATTCCTGATAGTCAAGACATTTTTAAAGGAGATATTCATACAGCCAACAAATACCAATATATCTCTTCATACACAGGCCACTCAGACCAATTTGTAGACTCAAATAATTATAGAAATTAAACCATTCCTACAAAAATATTCATATAAATGCTCTGTACAAGAAATCACCCTTCTTAATATAAACATGTGCCATTCAATAACACAAAGACCAAATATTCCAACAAGTCTACACAAATAATTTACCCATTTACAGATATTTCAATCCCTTCGTATGTAGGCATGCTTAACTTATTTCAATATTAGGACATCCATGAGTAATAGACCATATCACGGGATCTTTACACAATAATTTACATTCTTCATTTTTGCAAGAACAACACTCTACAACATTAGCATAACATTATTTCCATGTCAATAAAAAATACATAATAATAAACTCAAGCACAAGACACAAGAGTGAACTTATCTTATTAGAGACCTAGAAACCGAGAGTGGTACTCTAACTTCCACCTAACAATAGACAAGCCACAACCATAGTTACTTATAGCTCTCACCCTTGAGCCAAATTTCAATACTGAGGTGGAGTGCTTCTAAGGAATTTCAACCAGCAGAACAACTAAAACAAGATACCACACAACCACACTGCCTTCGTCCACCAGCTACACATGTTATCATTTAGTCTCTTCAAGCATAATCACATTCATGCTAGGATACCAAAGTGCATAGAGATTTTATCTTTCATTTAGGAGAAGAGATTCCACATCAAAGAAGGTTCTTCAGTGGATAAGTTATTGTAGGAGACTAGAAGCCACTTTTTACCAAATAGTTCATTAGTGAGAGCAAGCACCAGTGTTGTCAACATCTGGTGGTTCATCAGATCCCCAAGTACTTGGGTGTTTCTCTCCTAGCTAGTAGTTCATCAATCCACAAGTTTCCTGTGGTTCTTCAGCCTTCAGGAAAGCCACTACTCTCCATAATGTTTTTCACCCAACAAGCCTCTTTGAATGTTCCTCAATTGGTTCACTTTCCCTAAAGCTCGATCACTGTGAGTTTTTATCACATCTTTGCTAACTCTCTCACCCTATGTATGCATGAGAGTGATTTCTCCGCCTCTCTATTATATATATTTCCATATGTTCTCCCTATCGCAAACCTATTTTCGTGCCTACCCACATACCCACTGTAACACCCTCCTCCCACATTTACCTAAGATAATCGGCCAACTGGGGTAAACATATGACAAAGAGTTACTATGATATGATTCAACTCCCCATGTATAGTTAAGGGAGTGGAATTGACAAGGAAAGACCAATCTAACCTTCCTCAGAGGCTACAAAACCTTCAAGAGCCAACCAACCCCTAAGACAACTTGATGGTTTGTTGAACTAGACCATCAGTCACTCCCATGAGAAGCCCTCCAAGCCACTGAAACCCTCCATTTTCTCCCACAACAAGGCATCCATGTGACTGTAACCTTTTTCAGGAAGTTCTGTGCCAGTGACCCCGAATTTTGAGCCACATTTTCAAGGCTAGGTCTCAGGCCTCTGCCCAAAACTTCATGAAACTTCCAAAAATGATAAATAACATTGAAACAAGAATACAAATGCAAAAACTTGAACAAGGACTTGAATAGACCCCTACCATCCATGATAGACATTTCGTTAAATAGATCATGAACATGTAATCTATAGGTCATAAAAACAGATATGAACATATGGATCTCATACTTATCTGAGAATCGTCAAGGAGGAATGAAGCCTCCTTCCAATCGCTACATTGTTATCTATTAGGTCATTCATTCATTAACATTTCATATAGTGAACAAAAAGTGATGAGATACATACATCAACACTGTCATAAAACATGCTTACAACCAGCAAATAACCAGAGATAGATCAATGATGAAACAACCATTAAAGCCACATAAGACAAACACATTTACTCATGAAATACCAAAGGAAACAGAGCTCTTATTAGCATATGAAAATCCAAACCAAGTTAGGGACTTCCACATACCACCCGACCATAGATTGGGCTAAACCAAATCTCTCTTTCATCTAATCAACCCCACGTGATATTCCAAGAATGAGTGTGGGATCTCATGGAATAAACCAAGAAACCAAACTAGGGCTTCTAGAGGCAAAACCAACTCAACCCTCAACCAGTGATTCCACCTCATGGTCAGACATCATTAACCATCACCAGATCAGTCTCTACCCAAGATGTCCAAGGCTCCAGAGCATTTGTTCCAACCAAGGCTTCCAGGACTAGTAACTCAACCCACAAATGTTGTTGGTCTCTAGAGCGTTTGTCCAACTAGGGCTTCCAGGACTAGTAAATCAACCCAAAAAGGGCTCTGAGCATTTTTCCAACCAAGTCTTCCAGGACTAGTAACTCAACCCAAGTTGTTACAGGGATTCCAGAGTGTTTGTCTAACCTAGGCTAAGAACTAGTAACTCAACCCACAACTAAAAGAACATGAGCACCAACTGGAAAAAAAGAAGAAGGTAAAACCCACAACACCATGGTTATCCAGGAAATGGAAAGGCTAGGAAAAACCCATATTAATCCAAGAAATCCTCCATGCCAATGACATATCATAACCAAGAAACCACATGCATATGACATGCATGCCAAAACTAGCAAGGAAATCATACATGCAACTCGGTACCTGCAAGAAAAAATCGTTGTAGCTACTAATCCTGTTGTCTCGTTGTGCTTTTCCACTCTTCCTTTTCCTTCTTGCTCCAAATCCCAAGTATGCCACACTATTCCAAGAGTGCTCCAAAAAAACTCTAAGCATCCAAGAGTATGAGAGAGGGAGAAAATAGAATGAGAGCTCTGAGCTAAAACTGACAAAAGGCATGAACTGATCCTCATAATCCTTTTTATCATTGAGGCCTCTATTTTCTTCATTTCCATTATTTTCCTTCATTTTCCTCCTCACATGCAACCTGTGAATTTTCACTTTCCTTTTCTCCTATTTTCCTTTATTTTCATAAATAAATGCCAATTAATGTCTCTTTTCCTTTTCCAATGCCTTTGCCAATTTCTTTAGCCATAATAAATCGAAAGTGACACCCCACTATAATTTCTTGCCCATCAGTCATCTTGGAATATGTGTCCTGTGACCTTGGCCTTATATTTTTTTTACATGAATTTTTTAACCGAGGTTGTTATAGAACCCTCCCCCTTGGGGGAACACCGTCCTCGATGTTCAATGATACCTATAGACCAACAAACCACTAAAAAAAACATATTTCCTATGGAGCTTTATTACACAACGTGTTGTAGTATTTACAATGACCACTGCTGAAGATATGACAATCATACCATTTACTGGAGCTTTATAAAACAACTCATTATGGTATTTACAATAATAACCACATATACACATATACACATTTTCTTCAATCAACAAATAATCATACTATCTATGGAGCTTTATAAATCCGTCTTGATAGAGTATTTATAATAATATACCCATATGCACATTTTCTTAACCAACAAATAAAAGGATATGATGCCCTTATCACCAATAAGGGAATCCATAGGCTCACACCTCCACCCTCAAAGTAATACCATGATTCAACTCCTTCCCAGGAAGTCCAAAATCCACTGCCAAAGTCAAAGCTGCAACTAATGTCCAACGCTATAATCCTATGCCACTTGTCCTCTCAGTGAACAGTTACCAACTCATTGTTCCAGGGCACACTCCCAATGTGCATCTGATTCCATCTAGAAATGCTAATGACCAAAATAAATCCATCCCCTACATTCCCTTCTCTGCTACACAGTCCCTTGGGAAATCGGTCACCCCCTTCTATGCAATCACACACCTTCCAAGTTTTGTAGACATCTCCTTCTCTGCTACACAGTCCCTCGGGTGACCCCTCCCTTGGCAAGGTTTCCTTGCATTAGAAGGTCCAAAAACTAAGGCACATGCCTGCCTTAAAACCATCATAACTAGTCATAGCATGCTCATAGAAATCAATGGACACTATTGGGTACTAGTGTCCCACAATGGCCCTTCTTCTGAAATGCTTTACCACCATACTGTTGCATGTTCCAATTCCTATTATTGCTGCCACTAATTCTTTGACAGCAAATTCCAACCATCCAAACTGGGCATTTTCATGCTTTCTTGTACCAAGCACATAATTTCAATTAGATTCAAAACAAATTGAAATAAACTCAAATCATACCTCATTGGTGGCCTGTCAATAAGGTACACCTACAATTATGTTCACTTCCTGTCACAACAAGTCAAATTAGTTGTTTGATCAAATCATCATGTATAACCATATCACATCTAGTTAGCTCAAAACACAACAATCATAGATCAAAAACATGAATTGCATGCAATCGTCATAAACCAGAATCATAGGTCACATATAACCATCATAAATCAGAATCATAGATCACATGCAAAATAAAACTGAAATAAAATACTAATACTTATCCTTTAATCAATCATTTGCTTCTACCTTTGTCCTTTGTCCTTTTCATACACACATCAGATTAGTTTCCAAACCCATCAAGTACCCAATACCTTCTCTTCTCTTCAATCACGTACACATATATACAATGTACATCACATGCATAAACCCACACATGGTGTACCACATGACATATACACCTACACCTGATGTATAAATCAACGCATACGCATACACAAAGTACAACAAAATGAATACACATGTCATGATAGAATGACTATACACTACCCATAACACAATAACACAATAACACGACACAACATGTACACACTACCACATGTACACGACACCACATGTAAACAATACCATCTTCACAACTTTTACACAACACTACATGTACATAGCACCACCTGCATAATGTGTACACAACACCACATGTACATGACACCAAATGCATGACGTGTACACAACACCCATGTACATAACACCATATGCATGACATGTACACAACACCACTTGCACACAACACTGCATAAACAACATGTACACAACACCATATATACATAACGCCGCATGAACACGACAACATAGGTACAACATGTACAACATATATGCAATAGTAGTACTGCACATCTAGAAACCACACCGTCTCTACCAAGCAACCTTACTCTAGTGTCTTTCCACTATTCATGTATGTCCCAGCATGCCGCATACCACACTACTTTCATTTAGTTGATGTATCCCTTAGCATATATTATCCATTACATAACATAAGCATAGTATAAACACATATCAATTGATATCCACATGACACTACCCTCATAGATCTGTCAGGGCTACTCTTCCCACTTGATTCCTCATAAACCAAGAACCTCTTCATGACATTCCCCTACATGAACAACCATAGCTCCACAAGAATGATCCCTAACGACCCTGTCAGAAAACGACACACACACACACACACACATATCTATATATGTAAACACTAGCATAAAATAAGCATGACCCTTGGCGACATGACATACACACATACATGTATACATATATATGCATCATCATAATCATGATCATAATTACCAGATATCATAAGGTCAAGGTTAAGAGAACCCCCCTTTATCTGTGCACAACATGCACAACATTAAGAACAACAATTCTCAACTTAGCCAAGGCATCTGATACATTAAGCCCATTTAATTTATCTTTCTTATTACCTTTCTCATGACTGTCCTTCCATTATCCATTCATCCCCATGGACCCAACCAACCAAACAAGTTGTCACATTATTGCCTTTACGTGCCCCCACTACCAACTCAATAAAAAAATCCACTTCCCTGCGAGGTGGAAAATCTGAAATCCTTACTAGGAATACATCCTGAAATTGTTGCAAAACGGATACCTCTTGAATACTTCTACATCATCAACATCCTTACCTTTATCACTAGAACTATTCACTGCAAATAAGACACACCCTTTCTATTGTGAAACCAACTCAAGAAAAGATAGATCAACGCGTTAGAATTCAACCTCTTTGAGGGGGCAACCTCCTTTACATTACATAAATGAACAATTCTTGGATGATTCAAATGATAAAACCTCCTTTCTATATATAGGAGTCTAAGGAGTCACAATATAACCCCGCCGACCTAACAATAATAATATAAAGCCACAAAAATAACAATAGAGGGATTCTATGGGGCACAGTAATAACAATATGGGGACAATAGGGGCACAACAATATTAATAAGGGGTACAACTACAATGTAATGGGACAATCACTAGTATTATAGAGACCCAACACTTTCCTATGACTACAGTTTGTCGGTATAGTTGTAACCATTCTAACTGATGTTTCCTTCTTCTTACCCTGCAAGATCCTTTGTTCTCCATTGTCATCTAAGCATTCAGTGGCCTTCTCTTAACGATCCACCTTAGTCATGTGAAGATAACACCAATCCATACCCAATATAATATTGTATGATCCCAACTGAATTATATTTAGATGCATTGATGTAGGTATATCGTTCATCTCAAATGCATAAGATCTTACCCAATGATGAACACTTTTCTTAGTACGTGTAGGCAAATGCACTAACTTGTAACCTATAAATGCACATGTAACATGTAACCTGTAGCATACCTATACTTGTAGCATACCTGAACCTATAGCATACATGTACCTGTACTTGTAATATGTAACCTACCATCACTTATGTTCTGCTGCTCTTTACTCATGTACCGAGCTTCATCTAGGTCTTACATTACCTATTGGGTTTCATTCATCTCTCCTTGAGCTCCATTCACCTTATTTCCCAAACAAATTCCCAAAACATAAAGGAAAGAACAAAAGGAAACCAAGAATAAAACCATGGAAAACCAACAACAATACAACACCAAAAACAAAGTGGCATGGCCATGCACCAGACAAAATCAAAATTACAAATCCAACACAAACAAATCACAAAACACTGAAAGCATTTATCTTTGAAGGACAAATGCATTGACCTTTGCTTGTTTCATTATTTGCTTTCAACCTCTGATCTTTACCTTCAAACTTCTCAAAATTTCTACCATGTAAGGGGAGTACTCATCACCATGATGCTCATCTGATCTGTAGGGAGAATCACATGAATTGTAGTCTACCATCTTGCTAGCCATCTTTGATCTTCTCTTCTTGAAAAAATACTATGTCAGATAAACCAAATACAACCATAACCCACATACCTCAGTATAGTTCATGGGAGGATATCTCGTCTATAAGATCAACCAGATTAGCACAATACATGTATAATCATAATCATAACAATATATAGACATCATCTCAATCGCCATCTAGTTACCATGCATGACAAAACCAACTGCATACCATGACCTCATGCACGGCAACCATAACCACGACAATGTATGCATAACAACATATAGACGCTAACATGCATAACCAACACATATAAATACTAACATACATTCATAGTAAACACATCCCAACAACGACCTCATCAACTTATGCATGACAATGTAATGAAAACAATATCCCTTACCATGCATACATAAGAAACACATAGACCACAAGCATAATGAACATATATGTAACTGACATGTACGCATGACAACATATTCATCTAAAGAGATAAGGAAACTAGACATCACCCAAGGAAAATGAAACCATGCTCTGATACCACTATGCAGTATCATATAACACCAAATGATAACATAAACTAGACATTCCCCAAAGAGAAGAGAACTCGCTTTGATACAACTCTATAACACCCTCCTCCCACATTTACCCAAGCTAACTAGCCAACCCAGGTAAACATGTGATGAAGAGTTAATATGATATGATTCAACTCCCCATGTATAGTTAAGGAAGTGGAACCAACAAGAAAAGACCAATATGACATTCCTTAGAGGCTACAAAACCTTCAGGAGCCAACCAACCCCTCCAGGTGTCCAACCCGTGAGACAACTTGATGTTTTTTTTAACTATAACCTTAGTCGCTCCAATGACAAGCCCTCCAAGCAACGTCTAAAACCCTTCAGTCACTCCCACAACAAAGCATCCATATGACTACATCCTTTTGAGGCAGTTCTGTACCAACTACCCTAAATTCTAAGTCGCATTTTTAGGGTTAGTACTCAGCCCTCTACCTAAAACTTCATGAGATTTCAATAAATGATAAATAACATTGAAACAAGGCTACTAATGCAAAAACTTGAACAAGGACTTGACCAGACCCCTACCAGCCATGACAAACATTCCACTAAACATATCATGAACATGTAATCTACAGGTCATAACAACAGATCTGAACATAGGGATCTCATACTTATCTGAGAATCATCAATGAGGACTGATGTCTCCTCCCAATAGCTAGATTGTTATCTATTAGGTAATTCATTCATTAAAAGTTCATCTACTTACCAAAACACGATGAGAGTCATACATCAAGACTGTCATAAAACATGCTTATAACCAATAAATAACGAGAGATAAATCCATGATGAAACAACCATTAAAGCCACATAATGGCAAACAAATTTACCCGTGAAATTTCAAAGGAAAAGGATCTCTTATTAACATATGGAAATCCAACCAAGTCAAGGACTTCCACCTACCACCCAACCATAGATTGGGTTGAACCAAATCTCTCTTTCAGCTAATCACCCCCACGCCATATTCCAAGCATGAATATGAGATCTCATGGAATAAACCAAGAAACAAAACTAGGGCTTCTAGAGGCCAAACCACCTCAACCCTCAACTAGTGATTCCACCTCACAATCGGACATCACTAACCATCACCAGATTAGTCTCTACCCAATTTGTCTAGGTTCTAAAGTGTTTGTTCCAACCAAGGCTTCTCGAACCAGTAACTCAGCCCACAACTATTATTGAGCTCCAGAGAATTTGTCCAACGAGGGCTTCTAGGACTAGTAATTCAACCCAGCAAGGGCTCCATAGCGTTTGTCCAACCAAGGCTTTCAGGACTAGTAACTCAACCCAGGTTGTTACAGGGCTTCTAGAGCGTTTGTCCAACCTAGGCTCTAGGAACTAGTAACTCAACCCACAACCAAAGGAACATGAGCACTAACTAGAAAACAGAAGGTAAAAACCACAACACCATGGCTATCTAGGAAATGGCAAGGCTAGGTAAAACCACTGTCAATCCAGGCAATCCTCCATTCCAAAACTAGCAAGGAAATCATACATGCAACTCAGTATCTTCAAGCCAAACCCAATGTAGCTGCTAATCCTATTGTCTCCTTTCACTATCTTGTTATTCATTTTCCTTCTTGCTCCAAATCCCAACTATACCACACTCCTCCAAGAGTGTTCGAAGAAAAATCTAAGTGTCCAAGAGTAAGAAAGGGAGAGAAAATAAAATGAGAGCTCCAAGCTAAAACTAGCAAAATGTTGAAGTGACAAATGCCATGAATTGATACTCAAAACCCTTTTTATCATTGAGGCCTATATTTTCTTCATTTTCCATTATTTTCCTTCATTTTCCTCCTCACATGCAACATGTGACCATTCACCTTCCTTTTATCCTATTTTCCTTTATTTTCATAAATAAATGCCAATTAATGTCTCTTTTCGTTTGCCAATTTCCTTAGCCATAATAAATTGAAAGTGACACCCTACTAGGATGTTTTTCCCACCATTCATCTTGGAATGTGTGTCCCATGGCCTTGGTCTTATATTTTTTACATGAAACTTTTAACCGAGGTTGTTACACCCACTATCTCTTTCCAATGCTCACGCAATCAACTTTACCTTGGACAATGAAACACATGTTTCCTTTAATCTTTTGTCCTCTTATTGCTTGTTGTTGGGGCTTAAAGGACACTTGGAACTGTCCTCTTCTTTTCAGTTCAACTTATTTCACAGTCAACCCATTTAAAACCACTTAGCCAACCAGGATTACTATGTAAAACAACCCATTACTCAATCAATTTCCCTTCTCAACTAACTGGAATCCATGTCCCTTTTTCTCAACCCATTAATTTATTACAATTTATTTGCAATGAAGTAATATTAATCGTGGGATGTCATAGGTTTGACATTTAGTGTGTGATGTGGGTTGCAGTTTCCTTATGTTGTAGTGTGCTATTATTATTATTGAAGTGTGTAAAGATCAAATGAATATCTAGTCTATTTTAAGCTGGTGGTTATTTTTGTTCTTTAGTGTTTCAAGATCAACAGTTACAGGTTATATTTATGTATATGTAAGTTTGTGTATGTTAAAAAGGGTCAAGTTGTATGATTCATTTTTGAATACACTTAGTACCTAGAACACTTACTTATATAGCAGCCAAAATTGTAGTTTGTTGCATTTTGATATATGGAAGTAAGTCCATAGAGTGATTCAGTATCTAGGCTATTTTTCAGGATATCAAGAAGCATCGGTCCCACAAGTAGGTCAATGATGGTCAAAAGTAGTCATATTTTAAATGGGTCAAGTGGTAGCTTGAAGTTGATGGTGGTGAAAGAGTGTCGTCTATGAGATTCTAGAGTGGGTGTAAGTGCTAATGAAGACTGGCGAGACAAATATCAGAATTGTTATTTTAATTTGTGTATTTGACATGTAAGCATTAAGGTATGATTCAAACTTCGAATTAATGCTTCCATGTGTTACATGTGTATTATAGGTTGTTAATTGTTGTGAATTTCTATGTTAGTTTTTTTTTATTAAATCATATCCACTTTTATTAGATCTAATCGGTGATATATTCTTATATATGTAACCATTGTTTGATCAATAAAATATAGTTTGATTTGTGTTTGGTGTGTAATTATGTTTTCTCTTGTGTTTTCGAAGTCGTCCTTTATAATATTATTGCATCGAGAGACGCTCTTCAACCTAGTATGGAAGAGATGTTGTCTTGTTCAGTCTTGTCTTGTTATGTAAAAAATCTGACTCAGTTAAACTACACGAAAGAAATTATAATTATAATTATAATTGTTAATTAAACATTTTGACTCCGTCAAATTTTCTTTCCAAAAGAAAAAAACAAACTTTTTATAACCATGATAAAAAGTTACATATCATATGATGAAGCATTCCTTTTGCTATATGATTGAGCATCATAACATTTTGCAAGAAGGCTATTCTATCTTCCTTCAACTAAGAGAGATAGATCTTTCTGAGCATAACAAGAGCCTCCTCTAAAGAGGAAAACAACTCCCTTCCTCAGCATCATCAAAAAAAGTGTCAACAGTTTTCCATATGTTTAGTATCCATGGTAATAAAGAATAGTAGCCAGCATCTTTTCCCTGGGTCTCCTCTATCAAGGAAAAACAACCCAAGCTGAAAAAGGATGCCCAAGTCTTGCATAAAACACGAAACAAATTTACAAAAAAGAAAATACTTTTCAGATGTATACAAAAAGAAGCTACATTGACCATTCTGCTAAGTCTTCAGAGGCATGCAATCTATACATAAGGAGGCTGGTCCGAGACATGGATTTCTCCATTGTTTTCCTCCACTATTCTCCAACTTCCCATAGCTTGTTGTAGACCTTCTTTAGAAATCTTGTATGCTGAATCATTGTGCTCCTTGTAAATGTGATGAATAGAGAAAACATTAAAAGATAACTTTAAATGCTGAATTTCTTCTAATAAAGGATACAAGATATAATTTTGACATCTGCTTTGATCATTTGCCCATTTGATAACATTTAATGAATCCCCAAAAATCTGAACTGTGAAGATGTTCTTGTGTATAAGCCAACATAGGAGAAGCTTTAGAGCAGATAATTCTGCGAAATTATTTGAGCCATTTCCTAAGCCCACGGGAAGCTTTTAGAGAATGTCTTTCGTTTATATGGATGATTAATCTTGCTCCAACTTTGTTATTCTGAGAGGCTCCATCAAAATAAGCCCATGGCACTCCTTCCTTGATTTGTTCTTCTCTAATCTGTCTGGGCATCCTTTCTTCCTCTAAATCGAGTATGTTTGAGTAAATAGATGTACATTGAATGGAAATTGATTCAACAGGGGTTTCCTTGTCTAGAAATATATGTCTGTTTCTTGCAATCCAGATGCCCCAAGAAATAATTGGAGGCATATTCCACAATTTCCCATTTGAATATAAGTGCTACCATTTGTGCCATGCATCAGAGATGTTTTCCCCTTCCCAGGCTACCGGTAATTGAATAAGCTTCTCAACCTCCACCCATACTTTTTTAACTACAGGATAGCCAATAAAAATGTGTGTTATAGTTTCAGAGTCATTTTTGCACATAGAGCATATTCTCGACCCTGACTTAAAACCTGGATTGGAGGATGTCCCATGTAGGGACTTTTCCTTTTAGAATACACCAGAAGAAAAGTTTGGCTTTAGCAGGGCACTTTAGCTTCCATAATGACTTTGCCCACCATTTCAGATCTCCCCAACCCTTTTTTGTCGTGAGGAACTTGTATCCAAATTTTGGGGAATATGATCCAGAATCAGCGTGAGCCCACACCAACTGATCCGGTTTGTCTTTAAGCCTTACATTAGATCTGGAAAGTTCTTGAATGTAGACCTTCCAATCGTTCCACCAATGGGGTTGAAGGTCCAAATCCTCTCCTGATTTCCATGTTTGTCCCCATATGGATGAGTGACCAATTTTCTCTACCTGATTAAGGAAAAGAATTCCTTTGGATTCTAGATGCCTAATCAGGCCTGGGGGCAGAGAAAAATTCTCATTACACCCCACCCAGGGGTCCCTTCCAATTCGAAGATTTTCACCATTTCCAATCTGCTAGGACAAGCCTTGCTCAATAATATTGAAGGCATCTATAGTCGCCTTCCAGACTACCGACACATTTCCTCCTTTCTTATCTGGGTTCCTTATCCAATCTTCTAGAGGGGTGGGGTCGATGTATTTCCGCTTTACCACTTTCGACCAGAGATTTTCCATATTGATAATTCTCCACCCTGATTTAGCCGCCAGGGAGGTTCTGAAAGCAGTGAGGTCTTTTATTCCCCACCCTCCCCATTCTTTTGGTCTTGCCACTTTCTCCCAGGTGACCCAGGGAAGCACTGAATCCTCCTTTGATCCTGCCCATAGAAATCTGCTACAGATTCTTCTTATCTTTTCCAATATTCCTTTAAGGACCTAGGTCAGCACAACCCAGTAAACTGGAATTGCTAAAAGCACTGATTTAATTAAAGTTAGCCTTCTTGGTCTGGAAAGCCACTTGAAGCTCCAATGAGAGATTATGGCTTCAATCTTAGCTAACGGCCAATTCCAGTCCTGTTTCCTATAATTATCCAGCTTCAGCCAAAACCCCATATATTTGAAAGGATCTTCAATCTTATAAACATCAAAAGGAAGAACTGAGGTAATTTGGCTTTTCTCCTGTATGTTAAAGCCTTCCAGAATGAGCTGAGATTTCCTATAATTCACTTGCATGTTGGTAGCTTTCATGAAAAGCTCAAGAATCTTCTTGGTCTCCTTTATTTCTGACTGGTTCCCATTACTGAAGAGTAAAATATCATCGACAAAGAGAAGGTGTGAAATGTATAAATTGATTGCAACCTCTAGACCTTTTAAAGTTCCTTCCCTTTTGGCTTTTATAATTAGCTGACTCAATCCTTCTGCTACCAGAAGGAAGAGCAGCGGGGACAAAGGGAATCCTTGTCTTAACCCTCTTTTCCCTTTGAAGAAAGGAGAGGTTGCTCCATTAATAAGGACCACATAACTGACACTGGTGATACATCCCATAATCCAATTGATAATGTCAACTTTAAAACCCAGATATGTTAACAACATCCGGAGATAGGTCCAACTGATTCTATCGTAGGCTTTTGACAGATCAATTTTCACCACTGCTCCTTTCCTTTTCATCTGTTTAACACTATGAATTGTCTCTTGAGCCACCCCAATGGCTTCATGAATTTGGCGACCGTCCAGAAAACCAAACTGTTCATTTGAAATGCATCTAGACAGAACTGGCTTTAGACGGACAACAATCACCTTAGCTATAATTTTAAAATGTTGTTGCAAAGCGATATAGTCCTGAAATCTTCAAATGATTCTGGATCTTCTTTCTTAGGAATAAGGGCTATAAAGGTTGAGTTGAATGGCGCATAGACCATACCTTTTCTTCTGGATTCCTCAACCACCTCTGTTAATTCTGAGCTAATCTGATCAAAGAAATGCTGGAAGAGTTCAATAGGCCACCCATCCGGCCCGGGGCTTTTGTCTTTGGCCATAGATTTTATAATACTCTCCACTTCTTCTGTTGTGACTTCTCCTAGCAAACCCTCGGCTTCTTCCTCCTCCACATATCAGGGAAAACATTGGGTTGTTATGATAACCTCTGCTAAAGTTGGCTCTCCTTGATTAGAGAATAATTTTTGAAAATGGTTCCTCCCCATGAACGAGAGAGATTCAAAGGTATTGGCCTCCCTACCTTCCTCATCCTTTAACTTCCAGATGGTATTCATTATCTTCCTCCCTTTTGCATAATTGTGAAAAAAAATTTGTGTTTTCGTCTCTAGCCATCAGCCAAATTGCCCTGCTTTTCATCCTCTTGACTCCGTCAAATTGCATAAAAATCAAATAAAATTTTAAAATATATATAATTAATAGTTAAACTAGCCTAGATCCATATTAACTCTATATCTACCAAGCGTTGAGAGGGATCAAATCTCTTGAGGTGAAAACCTCTTTTAGAGTGAAAAGAGATTTGATCCCTCTTGACACTTGGTAAATCTAGAGATAAGATGGATCTAGGATGGAATCTATTTCATACTAGTTCAACCATATAAA
>APFE031675822.1:134256-150912 GCA_000404065.3 Pinus taeda | reverse complement strand
CTTGTTCATGTGATATTTATTTTAATTAAAATGGCCAAAAAAGGAATTATTATTATTATTATTATTATTATTTTATTATTTATTATTATTTTTATTTTTATAGGAAAAAAAAACTAAAGGTCTTTTTAATTAAATAATAGGTTGTTTACATATATCATATAAATTTAAATATCACAATTTCTGATGAAACCAGGTAACAAGGTATGCAAGATTGTCAAAGAACCCCATAGGGAGTACCAAATATAACTGAAACAATGGGAAACAAAGGGAAACCAATCATATCTATGTGGGTGAGTAAAACCCCACCAAAAATCTAAAAGAAAGAAGGTCATAAAGCCCACAAACAATACCCACAAAGATCGCATAGATGTGTCACCAACAAAGAAAGCCACCCTGGTAATGCCAGAAGATACTCTCACCAGAAAGAAATAATGCTGGAAGATAATCTGACCAACAATAAATGCCTGGAGATTCTCCAACATGCCTCATCACACGCAAACAAAAAAAACCAGGCATAACTACTTGTAGACAAAACCCGGGAAAAATAACTTGGTACTTGGCCATAGGCGCCCAAGAAATCCTGAAAAAAACAACCCAAACCAGGTGATGAAACTACAAACAAAGAGGGCACAACCTCTCAGTGAAGTGGCTTGAATGTATGAGAAGAAGGGCATGAGCGGCATTGGAAAACAACAACATTGCAAAATACTACTCATAGTGGTAGCGAATCCTGGACCAAGTCACCATCAGGAACCCCAAGAAGAAGAAAATTATAGCAGAGTAAGTAGGCAAGAGATCACAATGAACCCCAAACACCATAAAGAAACCCAAAATAAAGACATCACCCATGCATCAAGAGAATTAAACCTTGGCCGCACCAGAGGGTCAATGGAAAACATGCAACAAGCCGAGTAGAATGGCCGTGGTAAAACCCCCTGCGAAGAAATGTGAATTGTCAAGCGAGGGCGGATCTAGCAGCAACAACAACATACAAACAATGACACATATAAGGCTAGAACTTGCACATCAACCCTGAACCATTACACTGAAAAAAATTGACGAAGAGGATCGCAATGAACCGCGATAAGGCATAACGGGCCACTAATCCACCCATGCCATTGAGGAACCCATGCAAAACAACATTGGTCATGCAATAAAAGAAGAAACCCCAGCCACTCAGAAGAAATGGGACACGAACCAAAGGGTTGAGGCGTTTAGGGTCCATCTCCCCAACCCTCACCAAACTAGCCTTACAGTCGAGGATTTCCTATCCCCTTATTCTTTTGTAACATTTAGGAATCATTTTTTCATCTTTAACTTTTCGCATCTTTAAAAAAAGGCATAACTACTTTGGAGAAAAATCTCAACCTTTGATTTGTGTATACTACTAAGAATATTTTAGAATATTCTCTTAAGATTAAATCCCTACCATCCACCTAATAATTATTGATAGTTAAATTAAAATTGTGGAAGCTCTATTCCAAAATAGACATGCCTATGGGCATAATAAATTTAACTTCTCTCTCTATATATAACTAGTGCAACCATATAAATTAAATGGTTGGTAAACCTTGATAAGAATCAATGCATGATCAACATCAAAACACTTACTTCCGACTCTCACATTTTCCACGTTAAAAAACAAAAATAAAAATAAAAATTAAACTAAATTATATTTTTATTTTAAATTACCATTCTCGTTAATTAAAAAAAATTAATATATGAGATAAACATATATAATTTTAAAATACATGTAACAGTGTTCTTAACCACCTCCACTTTACCATGTAAATTATTAACTTGTAAATAGCTTTAACCAATATGACATGTTGAATATGGCAGGTGTTGATATGACATGTTCTTTAGTTGATTAATTTGGGATAAATTAATCAAAAGAGTATAGCTAATTTGGAGATAAATCTTAAATTTTGATTTGTGATTATTATTATGAAAATTCTAACATATTCCATGGAAGTTAAATCTCTACCAACCATTTCATAATTACTAATAATTAAATTAAAATTGTAAAAAGCCTAAATTGACATACTTATTAGTGTAAAAATATTCTTATTTTTATTTTATTAAGTCATAAGACGTTCCCTCTGAAATAAACTCCTTTCTGGTGCTAAGTGTCTTTGTTATGCATCATAGGATCAAATGTTAGACAGTTAAAATGTTTCCCTCCATTGATCACTGTCAACTGACTTCTTGATTTACACTTTCAACTGAATTTTTCAGTTCAAATGTTCCATTTTTTTGTTATGGGTTTTTAATGCAATTGGAGTCTTGACATCCACCAATCCAGATGCAGTGCATAAAATTATTGGTTTCTTGATTGCAATTGTTAGTTTCTTGATTGCAGTGGAGCACCCACTGGCTCTACTCATGATTTGTTAGTTTCTTGATTGCAGTTGTTAGTTTCTTGATTGCAGTGGAGCACCCACTGGCTTCACTGGCTCTACTCAGGATTTGAGCAGTGGAGCACCTACGTTACGATCCGATGACAACAATCAAATGGTTTTAGTGGTGTTATTAGTATGTTTTTGTGCCATTATTTAATTTTTTTCAAAAAAATTATTTATATGTTTATGATATGTTTTGCATTTTATAAGAAGGTTTTCAATAGATTCTATGTCCATCAGGGCGTTCAAGAGCATTGAAGAATCTGTGAATATCCCATGTCTATCTGAGTACTCGACCCACGAGAATCCACTTCAACCTTTGGAACGGGGACAAATTAAAAGGGCCACCTAAGGAGGAAGGGTGAAAACAGATTTTAAATGTGGTTGTACTAGTACTTATAATAACTTTAATATTTTAAATGTGGTTGTACTAGTACTTATAATAACTTTAATATTTTAAATGTGGTTGCACTCGTACTTATAATAACTTTAATATTTTAAATGTCATTGTACTAGTACTTATAATAACTTCCCTTTATATACATATACATATAATTTATGCTATGCATATCACATTAATTTTTTATTATAAAACATGTAAAACAAAAATGTCATGTTGCACCACATGTTGCAAAGGAAACGCCATAAGGCGGGGGGTAAAAAAGAATAACACAGAAGATAGAAGTAAATGTTTTAAGCAATTTTATTTATTTAATGATGTTTCAGAGAAAAAATTTGAAATTTAAACTTTGTAAACTTGAACTATATCATGGATTATAATGCAAGTTGGGTTCATTGCTAAAATTACTTTCTCTAGAATTAAGAGAGTACTTTATTAAATGTTTTATCATTTGAATATACATTGCCTATTTTAAATCAGAATGGTTAATCTCTATATATATTTTGTGGCAGGTTCAAAACTTTGAAATTTAAACTTTGCAAAATTGAGCTATATCGTGGATTATAATTGCAAGGTGGGTTCATTGCTAAAATTAATTTCTCTAGAATTAAGAGAGTACTTTATAAAACGTTTCATCATTTGAATATACATTATCTATTTTAAATCTGAATGGTTAATCTCAATATACATTTTGTGGCAACTTCTTTTTCGTTCCTTGCATGATTGAATAATGAAATTGTTATTGAGTGTAAAATACTTCTCATTTTAAGACCACATATCGCCATATATACACTAATTGGCATCTTAATCCAAGAATCTTAGATTAATAAAAATTAATTCAAAGAATGGAATGAAATTATAGTAGAAGGTAACATGTTAAAATCATATATGTAACAAGATTAGCATCATCCAACCAAAATCAATTCAACTTCTAGTAGAAATGGACTCTCGATTCGATAAGCCAAAACTTAACTTTCTTTTTGTACTACAAAATTCACTCGAATTGGAGGTTCTTCCAAGGATCTTATTGTTCATCCAACAGATCTATATTTTATACAAATATACTGAATGATAATTGTTTATATTGAGGAAACTATCCTTGTTTTAATTTATTCTAGACCGGAGTATTTAAAATAATTTTGTTGCAAAATAAAAAGCATAAATTGTGAAACACTTCACCAAATTAAGGCTTTGCAAGGCTAAATAGAATGAAAAGAAGAAATGTTGAATTCACTGCTTGTTGCAATGTATCACTTGAAATAGATGTGATAATATAGAGAATTTCATGTCAGGACACAACAAATTGACATAGAAACAAATATTCACTACAAAATAGGAGCAACGAATCTTTTGAAGAATATAACAAAATTGCAAAAGGAAAATTGTTTTAAAAACTTTACAAATTCTTTGCAAATTCTTTAGTGTCATATGGAATGAACATTTGCAAAGAATTTGTAAAGTTTGTTAAGTGTCATATGGAATGAACTTATCCATTTTTTATTTTTCTGTGTCTAAGTCTTTTTTCTTTTGCACAATATGTCATTAAATACAACCTTAGGCCATCTTCCCTCTTCCATTTGCTCAATATCTGCCCTCTTTCCCTCTTCCATTTGCTCAATTTTTTTTATCCATAACAAAATCCTTTATCTCTTTAATTTTTATGGGACACGTGTTCAAGCAAATACCCCATTTACTAAACCATTTGTTATTTTGTTGCATCCAAGTCTTTTTTCTTTTGCACAATATGTCATTAAAGACAACCTTACGCCATCTTCCCTCTTCCATTTGCTCAATATCTACCCTCTTGCTCTCTTCCATTTGCACAATTTTTACCTTATGACTCACACCATAGGAATTGCTTCAATAGGAGCGGCTAATACCCCATTTACTAAACTATTTGTTATTTTGTTGCATCCAAGTCTTTTTTCTTTTGCACAATATGTGATTAAAGACAACTTTAGGCCATCTTCCCTCTTCCATTTGCTTATTTTTTTTTTTTTAATTAGCCACATTTATTAAACCATTTGTTATTTTGTTGCATCCAAGTCTTTTTTCTTTTGCGCAATATGTCATTAAATATAACCTTATGCCATCTTCCTTCTTCCATTTGCTCAATTTTTTTTAAATACCTTATGGCTCGCACCATATCAATTGTTTCAATAAGAGCAACCCCTATTTCACTTAACAAGATAGCATATGAATTATCATTATTTTAATTTATTTTAACATAAATTTTTTTTTCAACTCTAGTTCACACTCACTAGTGGCCGCTATATCCACATGTAATAATCTGTGCAGATCCACCTCAAGGGATCTAGTGGCCGCTATATCCACAGGTAATAATTTGGGCAAATCCACCCAAAGAGATCTAGTGGCCGCTATATCCACAGGTAACACTCTGGGCAGACCCACCCGAAGGAGATCTAGTGGCCACTATATCCACAAGTAATAATCTGGGCAGATCCACCTGAAGGGATCTACTCACTGACTTATCTAGTCAAGCCTAACCCTAAGGGCATCAAAGAAATTTGACCCTTACCCTCCCAATTGATAAAGTACTTAGCAACAAGAACTCAACCAACTAAATTATCTCTTAAAACTTATTTATTTTAATATGATATACATATTATAATTTTTTTTAATTTTTATTAATAAAACAAAAAGCAGTAGTCTATAACGCGACTTTTTGAAAGCCTTTCCGTCAGATTTTCCGGTCAAAATCCGGCGGCAATTTATGAATTAATCCCAAGTTTGATAGCTAGTTTCTGCACAATCAATGGCTCCCAGGGGTTTTCCAGGGCGCTGAATCCAAATATGCAGTTAAAAAACCATTTTAACTGCTAAAAATCAAGATTTAACCTCATTTTTTCCGCCTGATTCCGTCACCGGAATCTCCAAAAAGTCACATTATAGACAACTCCAAAACAAAATACTATCCATCATTATTTTCTTAACTCCCTTCTGAGTTTTAAAAAGCGGTGGAAATTATATTTCTTACGAGTCTCTCAAAGCTTTTCAATTGTATATTATTTTTGGACGATTAGATAACAGAATATTAAATTTCCCGCAAAGTAAAATTGGACCTCATATATTTGTACGACGTAATGATATAGATATATATTATTTGTTTATACCAACTTCGTCCATTTAAAAAGGGAAAGTTAATCGTACAAAAACGCGCCTTACGCACTTAGCAATTAATCCGATATTATCGGCAGATATCACGGAATGGCCATGTACGTTTTGGCTATGGAGAACTAAAAGGAATTTTTTTTTTTAAATGGTTTTGAATTTTTTTTTGGATTTTTGTGTTTAAGTTTTTTAAAATTTGGTAAGAATTTATTGAAATTATAAATTTGATGGGTAACCCTTGCACAATTGGAATGTCTCAAAAGTTTTTAGAGTTGTAGAATTGAGGCTTCTGTGATCCATCATATTTGTAAAAAGAGCTTCGGCGTAAATCACATAAAAAGATTATTGTCGACGCGTTTCGAACCAACTAGTGTGGTTCATCGTCAGGACAAGTTAAAGAAACAGATAACGCTTTAGCAATTTAAATAGGCTGAGTAGAGACTCCAACGGCTACATAACAGCTATATTTGACTCTAGGATCAAGGCCTTAAATAAATTTAATTTTATTATTAGATTAATATTTTAATTCTAGAGATGAGAGAAATTAGGTAAGATTAATAAATTAGCGAATATTATCCCAAGAAATTTATTAATGGTTATTTAAAACTTCAAAAGGTTTCTTTTGAATGAATAATTTAACTAATAAATGAGTGAGTAATTTACGTTATATATATTAATAACTCTAATAATAATAAGATAATAATATTATATTGCTAGAGATAAGAGAAATTAGGTTAGATGAATAAATGAGCTAATATTATCAAAAGAGATTTATTTGTTTAAATAACGTAATATTGATGGATATTTTATTATTAAGTTACTAATGTTTGAAAGACTTATCTATAATGAATAATTAAAGATATATAAATTATATGTTCTTATCAAGTTATTACTTAAATAAATATGTTTTAATTATTGATGGTAGTAAGCAGATCATAAGGGCTAGCTTGACTAGAAAAAGAGGAAATAATTTAATATATTTCTAGATATGCTATATATGTATATATATATAAGCTATCATTAAGCCCATAGTTTTTTGGTAGTTATCATAAATAAAATATAAATAAGATTAGACCCAAGAATACATCATAATTTAAATATACTAATAATAATAACCTAATGAATCAAACAACTAAAACAGGAACAGGACCTTTATCAGAGGTAAATTCTATAAAAAATAAAAGAGAGATAATGCTTAAGAAGAGGCTAATCATAAAAAGAGACAGGAGGAACCTGAGAAAAAAAAGGGGACAAACACAACGCTACCAGTGATATAAGAATACATGCTCGAAAGGACAAAACCACGCCCACCCAAAGAAAGCACCTAGGATGAACAGAGGGGCAGGGGGGGGAGGAGGAAACCCTAAGACGACAACGCAGAGATTGTTAGATCATCTTCACAATAGTGGCAGTTACAAAAAAATTACCAAGAACCCTCTGAAGAAAATCTCTAAGGCAGTGGCTCACGCTATCAAGTCGAGCAGCTCAGTGGGTGCCCTATCCCGTAAGCTCATTGAGAGCAATCCCATCGCTCCTAGAATTTATGGGGTGCCTAAAATTCACAAGGAAGGGGTCCCTCTGAGGCCTATTGTCAACACCATCGGGGGTCCAACCTACCTTCTAGCCAAGTTTCTGGCTCTTAAGCTGAAACCCCTTGTTGGCCATACTGAGTCCTTCGTGAAGGACTCTGCATCCTTCATCTTGGATCTCAAGGATATTAGGCTGGACCCGGATGACATTCTTGTCAGCTTTGATGTGGTCTCCTTGTACTCATGCATTCCTATCAAAGAAGCCATGGAAGTGATATATCGCCTAACAGATCCGGACACCGCGCATCTTGTTGAGGTATGTCTCACTTCCACTTTCTTCTGTTTCGAAGGGGAGTTCTATGAGCAGACCTGTGGTGTTTCCATGGGTTCCCCCCTCTCCCCAATCGTGGCCAATCTTTTTATGGAATATTTCGAAGCCAAGGCTCTTGCCTCAGCCCGTCTCCTTCCTAAGCTATGGAAAACATATGTAGATGACACCACTGTCATCCGGCCCCATGGTCATGAGGAGCTGGTTCGTTTCCTGGATCACCTTAACGGCCAATCCTCAGCTATTAAGTTAACCATGGAAAAGGAGGTCAATGGCAGGCTCCCTTTCCTGGATATTCTTATTTCTAGGAGGAAGGACAACTCTCTCTCCCACGCAGTGTTCCGTAAGAAGACGCACATAGAGCAGTATCTTCACGCTGATTCCCATCATTTCCCTGCTCAGAAGATGGGTGTTCTTAACACCTTGGCTACGCGTGCCCTCAGGATTTCGGATAAAGAAAGCCTGGATAGAGAGAGAACCCACCTCCTTGATGTCTTTGTGGAAAACGGATATAGCAAGCACCTTGGTCGGAAGGCTTTCCTGACAGCTTCCAAAAATGCGTTCAGCAAAAAAGAGCCTAAGGAGCGCCAACCAGGTGTCCATCTTCCATATATCCAAGGGACCACTGATAGGATTGCTCGGATCCTTAGAAGGTTTGATATTCCCTCAACCTTCAGGCCCCTCAAAACCATTCATAACTCCCTGAGGTCTGTAAAGGATCCGGTCAACCCCAAAGACATGAAAGGTGTCTATTTGATTCCTTGCTCATGTGGGACCCCTTATGTAGGGTAAACAGGGCACTCCATCTAGCAAAGAATTTGTGAGCATGCAGCAGACCTGAGGCATGGAAGAATAAAGTCCTCAGCTTTAGCCAAGCATGTGGACAAGACTAAGCATCATGTTTGCATCGAGGAGGCCAAAGTCATTGCCAGGGTGGATCAGTTTCATCATCGCAAGTTAAGGGAAGCTATTGAAATTGAGCGAACACCCATCAATCTCAACAGAGATGATGGGTGGAAGGTAAGTAGAAGTTGGATCCCTGCGCTGTCGTCTTAGGGTTTCCTCCTCCCCCCCCCGCCCCTCTGTTCATCTTGGGTGCTTTCTTTGGGTGGGCGTGGTTTTGTCCTTTCGAGCATGTATTCTTATATCGCTGGTAGCGTTGTGTTTGTCCCCTTTTTTTTTTCTCATGTTCCTCCTGTCTCTTTTTATGATTAGCCTCTTCTTAAGCATTATCTCTCTTTTATTTTTTATAGAATTTACCTCTGATAAAGGTCCTGTTCCTGTTTTAGTTGTTTGATTCATTAGGTTATTATTATTAGTATATTTAAATTATGATGTATTCTTGGGTCTAATCTTATTTATATTTTATTTATGATAACTACCAAAAAACTATGGGCTTAATGATAGCTTATATATATATACATATATAGCATATCTAGAAATATATTAAATTATTTCCTCTTTTTCTAGTCAAGCTAGCCCTTATGATCTGCTTACATCAATAATTAAAACATATTTATTTAAGTAATAACTTAATAAGAATATATAATTTATATATCTTTAATTATTCATTATAGATAAGTCATTCAAACATTAGTAATTTAATAATAAAATAACCATCAATATTACGTTATTTAAACAAATAAATCTCTTTTGATAATATTAGCTCATTTATTCATCTAACCTAATTTCTCTTATCTCTAGAAATATAATATTATTATCTTATTATTATTAGAGTTATTAATATATATAACGTAAATTACTCATTTATTAGTTAAATTATTCATTCAAAAGAAACCATTTTAAGTTTTAAATAACCATTAATTTATTTAAGCAAATAAATTTCTTGGGATAATATTCGCTAATTTATTAATCTTACCTAATTTCTCTCATCTCTAGAATTAAAATAATAATCTAATAATAATAAGATTAAATTTATTTAAGGCCTTGATCCTAGAGTCAAATATAGCTGTTATGTAGCCGTTGGAGTCTCTACTCAGCCTATTTAAATTGCTAAAGCCTGATCTGTTTCTTCAACTTGTCCTGACGATGAACCACACTAGTTGGTTCGAAACGCGTCGACAATAATCTTTTTATGTGATTTACGGCGAAGCTATTTTTACAAATAATGTTGATACTTTAACTTCATGTGATCATGTTAGTATTAGTACTTACAACACTACTTGCGAGAGCCTTGATCTTAGGCAAGGGAATATAACCAGTATGATTGTAGAGGGCTATAATGCTGATTAGTAAAACTGAATGTGGTTACACAACAAACACTATAGGAAAATGTCCATCTTAGGAAACAAAATATTCTCACCCATACAAAATATTGGGAAGACAAACTACAACAAGATTCATATCAAACTCCTCTTCTTACTATCCTCCTCTTTTAAGAAAATGACTAGACAACAATGTTGCATGAATCTTCTAGGAACCTAATGTTTCGGGCCGTAACCGTACCCAAAACTCAACCAAAACTTGACCATCATCTAATCATATATGAGAGTTAATATAGACTTTTTTTCCTTATAAATTGTCATATATGGGTCTTATTCCCCTTTTTCTTGCAAGATAATGTGGTATTCACTTATTTATAACCTTTATATATATATATATAAATATAATATATATATATATATATATAATATATATATATATATATATATATATATATATAATATATATATATATATATATGACATTTAAGTAGATGTTTCGATCGATGTTTCTATTTTGTAGTGACAGTTCTAAACGTCACTGTTTTGGAAACTCTGAATGTTTCTACATTTTGTGCAACTTAGCTAATAGTAGATAAAGATAAAATTGATGATTTGTCACATTTCTGCCTATTATTTAGCATACCTAGATATTGTGCCTTGAAAGTTGATACACTATTCGAATTTGTTTAACATATTAATTTTATCTATGTTTATTATAGAACATGCAGGGTTTGTAAAAAAGGCAGCATAAAAGTTGCACTAGTGATATTACAGGAATCCAAAGAGAGTTTTGTAGTGCGTGACTAAATAAATGCAGTGATGGAGATAATAGAGAAACTACTTAAATAGCTTCGACACCAAGTTGAGAAGTTCTTTCACTTGGTTTAGAACCTTCCAAGACCTAAAAGTGGTATTAGTCATTTACATTTTCTCTTCCTTAAATCAATGCAAAAATTGCACAAAGATAATAAATTGCCCAAAAGACACATTTAACATCCTGGTTGGAAGTTGGTTACTAAGCCAATAAGTTAGACCTTGCATCGCATGTCTAAGGTTCAATGTGATATCACAGTGGATTCAAAGAAATCAAATACCTATATGCTACATTAAAGTAGTTTACTGAAATAATGACAAATTTTTTAAGAAGCCTAATGTCAACAACTATAACTTCGATGAATCATATCTTCCACAGGCATCGAACATTCATCAGGCTCAAGTCTCAAATGGATTCCATAGTAATGTCTCAAATTGAAACAAAATCAAATATATGGTAGCTGACATTGATCCTAAATTGCAATAACTTCAAAATCACACCAAACATTTGCATTGAAATAGGGAACCTATTACCAAAAATTCTGGATCATTGAGCAATTTTTTTCAAACTATAGTTGGAGCTGTAGTTCATTGATGAAACCAATAGATCATTAAGAATCCACCAAGATTCCATTCTCATGTTGTCTACCCCACAGCCCCGTCAAAGTGCATGTGCCAAAAACAGATGACGCTAGGTGCATGTCCAAACAAATTTAGCAAGAAGGGTTACACATCCTTGGATGGCATGTATCAAAAACAGATGAGACAAGTCCCACAATATTTTGGAAGGAGTCACACCTGTTCACTAACGAATAAAATGGATAATTAAACATCCACCAAGATTCCATTCTCATGTCATCTTCCCTACAGTCCCCTCAAAGGGCATGTGCCAAAAACAAATGATGGTAGGTGGTAGTCCTGAGAAATTTTGGCAGAAGAGTTCCACATCCTAGGATGGCATGTGTCAAAAATGGATGACGCTGGGTGAAAGTCCCATGATATTTTGGAAGGAGAGTCACACCTAAAACATTACATTAATGACAAAGTCGACTCATGTTATACAGTGCAACTCATAAACCTTGGAATGTGTTTCTTCAAGCTACTTCAAAAGAAAAGGGAAAGAAAATAACAATGTCAATTGTGCCAACTAGAAAAAATTATTTCTTTTCCTATAAAAACAACACATAGAATACACCTCTAGGGCCATGGATTAGCTACAAGTTAAATGCTTGCAATGATAAGCAACCACATAAAAAACATTGTAAGCATGCTACCCATGATAACGCAGGGAACAAAATCTTTACAAATGTCAGTCAAGATATTGTGGTTGAAAAAATATTATGAAACATTGATAATGGTAATGCAAAAAAACTAATTCCAGTGATAATAAGTGCCACTACTCTGAGAAAAAGGGTGCCTAGAGGCATTTGGATCAAGCAAGTGAAATTTGTCAAGAGTTAGTGGATTACCTGAACCCAGTTGACATCCAGACAACAAAGGTTCCTTTGCATGGAAAACAAAAGAAGCAAACAATCCCTCATAATAGCAAAGAATCTTCATAAATTTATGGTAAGTGGTTCCTCTTTGAAAATCCTCTTTAGAACATAAAATTTATCCAACATTCCATTTAGATTTGAAAAATTGCAATGCACAAACTTTATGGAGTGTAAAAGACCACTTGAGAAGAGGTTGTAAAATGTTCATCCTCGAATTGTTAATGCTACTATGAGAAAAAGGGTGGCTAGAGGTATTTGGATCAAGCAAGTGAAATTTGTCAAGAGTTAGTGGATTACTTAAGCCCAGTTGGCATCCACAAAGCAATGGTTCCTTCAAATGGAAAGCAAAATATACAAACAATCCCTCATAATAGTAGAGAATCTTGATAAATTTATGGTAATTGATTCCTCTTTGACAATGTGAGTGGGTGAGGTGGACTCATAATTTCCTGGGGGTATTCTTGCTCCCACCCCTCACTATTTTAGAAGCCCCAGTAACTCTAGTTGGAAATAAATGTATCCTTGACATTGCCAAGTCTGCTGACCTCATTCCTGAAATATGATTCCTTCCATCAGTGGCATTAACTGATGCAAAAGGAGTTGTAATGTTCATGACTTTAACAAGGACATGTCAGAGTGTTTCCTCTCTAAGAAGGACATCTCCTAAATGTCCCCCATTTGGAAGAGATGCCCTAAGAGATGGAACACATCACCAACATCCTTTAGGGTGTCCACTCATATATAAAATATAATAAGGAATAACAAATTTCGGGCCATTTCCCTTTAACTCATGCAATATAGACAAAAAACCATAGACAACCATAAAAATTAATATATTGTGCAAAAGTTGTTTGGTCTTCTAATCTAAAGTTGATGTGAGAAAATGACAAGATATTTCCCATCAAATATAGGACTACTCCAGTAGTTTTATTGACCCCTGAAAACCCTTAGCTATGTTTAGTCCCAAAAAGCTTTAACAAGGATTTTTTTTTTTTAAATTCAAGTTGTGGCCCTA
The DNA here is from genome assembly GCA_000404065.3 of Pinus taeda. Taxonomy (NCBI): domain Eukaryota; kingdom Viridiplantae; phylum Streptophyta; class Pinopsida; order Pinales; family Pinaceae; genus Pinus; species Pinus taeda. Next base: position 137,572 of record APFE031675822.1, on the reverse strand, counting down.
CCTTCTTTCTAATTTGTTATGGTCCTTGGTAAAGAGGAAAATATAATAATTTTTTATTTTGTAACTGAACTTGATTGTACCATGGATTTTTTTTAGTTTTTTTAGTTTTGCTTAGGCATCAGGAGAATCAATAGACCTGTCATTGGTTAGCAAGGTAGACCTGTGGTCTGTCACTGAGGAGGCCCAAGGTTGAGTTAGAGGGACTACCCCCACACTCCTAAGCCTATATTAGAATTACCCACAAGCCATGCTAGGCAGCTTAACTGAGTTTTGAACATGTGCAAAGCTCCAATATTGGTCAAAAAATGCTTTCTGGTGCATGATTTCCATAGTTTGGCCTAACCCTATGTGCTTTTGTGCCATGAATGTTAACATGCTTATTTCGTTCAAGTCTCTAGTTCACATCCTACATCCTTCTAATAATCTTTTCTTTAACCTAAGACACTAAAAACAAGCTAAAAAAATTATTCTTATACCCTATTCCCAAAATGGGGGTTTATGAAATTTTGCAATATATTGAAAATCACATACAAAATTACTTTGCACGGTTTATTCAAATTATCAAGTTGCCTCAATAACACAATGCAAAACTTCTTTCTTGTGATAAAATTTGCAAGACTCAATTCTTTAACATCAAATATGAAACTTGGCATCCTTAGCGAGATTTATTCTTCAATGTAAGTTGGACAATATAAAATCTATAAGTTTAGGATCCCATGCATCCATATGATCTCACACATTACAAATATAATTACCCTTAGCTGCGCTATAGCACTTCTGTGTGCCTTCAATTTTATTACAGTTATAGGATGAGCCATATGAATTCTAGGTGCTTTTCAATTATCTCTCTTCAATGATATCCACTGTTGAAGTTGACTTGGGCCTGCATAAATTGAAGGACATGCCATAAATCATATCATGTATGTACCATCATTAAATCAATGATTTAGACTTAAAAAAGAACTCATAAAGAGAACTATAAACTAAAGAAACAATTTTTTTACCACTTCCTTTTAACTCATGCAATATAGACAAAAAGTGATAGATAGACATAAAAATTAAGAGATTGTACCAAAAGGTGGTTAGTGTTCTAATCTAAACTTGATGTGAAAAAATGACAAGATATTACCCATGAAATATCCATGCATCCACATTATCTCACACATTCCAAATATAACTACCCATTGCTGCTCTACAACACTTTTGTGTGCATTCAAATTTTATACAGTCATAGGATGAGCCATATGAATTCTAGGTGCTTTTCCATTACCTCTTGTCAATGGTATCCACTCTTGAAGCTAACATGGGCCTGCATAAATTGAAGGATGTGCCATAAATCATATAATGTATTCTTCCATTATTAAATCAGTGCCTAGTGAAATGATAATAATTCATACAAATAATTTTAAGATGTCAAAGAAGGGATCTACAAGTTGTGACCAGAAATTTGGTACTAGTAGAGTCATTTGTTTATGGCTTGTTGCAACTATTTGTAGTACGACAGTGAAAGTTAAGTACTTGTTCATTTAGTAGTAGTGTGCAACAATACTAAATAGGAACATAAGACTTCATGCACAAGTCCTATTAATAGCATTCCTTTGTGTACATCAACATGCACCATGCAATCAACATTGCCATATTTGAATGCAATGGTGGCACTAGAATCAATGTATGTATAAAATCCCTTCATCTATTCACTGGAAGTACATTTTTTTATAGAGATTCTTATGTATATATCCTATTCAAGGATTGCTACCATAATACGTGATCATGGTAACAACTTTTGATAATATAGAAGCATCTAAAATGGTAAATTTTTATTAACTAGATATAGGATTTTGTGAAAGAATGTTTTGCATATTGGTGTACAATTCATTGATATGAAAAACATATTCGTTATTTCTTCTTGTTCAAGAAAAAAAAACTAGCAAAAAACTCTGCAAAATTGGTGAAGGCATGAAGACTCCAAGTCTTGCAACAAAAGTTAATGTCAATGATGCAAAATTAATACCTTCCTTGGCAATGAAGGGGAGAAAAATAAAGCAGGTTGTAGCAGTCCATTATTTGCAAGATAGATAATTCTATGGAGGAACTAAAGTATGGGATTTTAAGACCTCTTGGACTACTGTCAAATCACAAAAGAGACCACACAATTCATTGAACTAGTGCATGAAAATTCACCAGCTACCTCTAACTACCATTGACCAAGTTCACCAACTACAACTTAATATCATGTACCCTATGACTAAGATAAAACTTTGATAACTACCATAACACATAATTAGAAACAAAAAGGTGCATTTAATTGCTCTGACTCTGTTCCAAATTGAAAGCTTTAGAAGGTGGTGTGAAGATAATTATAAGTATATTTTAGTTTGATGGCTTTGTCGAAAATTTCCTCATAGACATGCATGTGAAATGTGGAACTATAGAGAAGGCATGGTAATTTTTTTACAAAATGTGGTCTAATGGGACACTATCACTACTTGATATGCATATAATTGACATGCCCTTGAGGCCCTGAAACGCTAAAAAGATACAACATAAAGTTATTGGGCTAGAATCCAAAATATTTTATACGGTTATTCATGTGTGCCACTTTGGAAACACTAGAACAAAGCATAGAGATTCATGAATGAATTAAGGGAATGGTTTTGAGATTAATATGTTTGTATGGAATGCCTTAGTAAGCATGTATGTGAAATGGGGAATCATATAATTTGCAAGTGATATGCTTGACAAAATCCCATAGCAAAACATTGTCCCATATTCTAGTTCACCTTTATAAACTTCATAAAAACTTCTCATGCCAAGTATAAAATTTTCATCAAAGTTGTTGGTGGATTATTGTATCTCTGCAAATGTAAAGGACTGGCCCATACTTGAAGGTGCAGACAAAACATAGCTACCAGCACCACTCTTATGGGCAATTGGGGAAACATTGCTAGCCATAGTTTTTGAATTCCCACCATGCAAAGGAAGAGGCAACAAGGTTGGACGGGAGTTCACTCATTTCGATTTTGGGTGGATATTCATGCAATACCCTGTTGCTAGTAGTCTTAGTGCAGCAAAAGCTCCAACAATTGATCCAATAATAAGTCCCATCTTCCCATCTTTTCCTTTAGTGTTCATAGGACTATTGCCATGAATAGGATAGGGCTTGTTGGTGAGGATAGTTTTAGAAGAGTAAGAATGACCTGTTATAGAGTTTTGTGAACCCAAAGTTTCAGACTACAATGTGAGTCCATCATTAGGGGATCTGCCAATAGATATTCTCCAAATCTTAATGATGTATCAAGAGCTATATTTAGAGTAT
>APFE031675822.1:82294-123491 GCA_000404065.3 Pinus taeda | reverse complement strand
TTAGGTTTAGCTCTGGATAATCTTAATTTCTTGAATTCTATTACAGTTTCCATCATATCCCTTCCATGGTAGGATTTGATGTTAAATAATGAATCCATACATGTGAGGGCTTGTTCAGACTTCCAGTAGGACTACTTATCTTCATTTTTTCCAACCCATTTAGTATAGGATTAACATTGGTATTATCATATAGAAGACTTGTCTGCCCAACTTGGATTTGGACCAACTTCACCCAACTAAAGTGTTGGCAACAAAGTCTCAATAGAAAGACACATCCAACCATCTTGCCTTTCTAGACATATCATAGTCTGCTAATGCAGATTGGCCATTTATATAGGCACTGCAAATCATCAAATATATAACGCAACTACAAATATCACAGAAATGCATCTAAGAAAAATATTTGAAAATAGAGTCCACACTAAAAGTCCAAGAAATGTTGAAATTTTGGGTTTACAGTACTGGATGCACTAATAACTATTTCTTGTGTTGTTGCATAGACCATGTTAGTAGAAATAACGTCACTAAAAAGAGCATTATATCTGATAAAGCTGGGATTAATAGAAGCACTCTTAGTAGTAGTTTTTATCTTCAAATACTTCTGAAGAGTCTCCCAAACTCTTTAGAAAGTATCATTCCTAGAATTGTTCTTAGTTCCTCCCATATTAATGATATAGAATTTCTCCAAAGCTATGCCATAGAGTGCATAACCATCCACAAGAGGCTGAATAGACAAAACCCTCATAGGTATCAACCCCTAAGGGGCTAATACAACCTCAACGGAATTGACAAATGTCAGAGGCCTTTGCTTTTTACAACATTCTTCCATCTTGCAGTAACATGGCAGCCCTAGAAGTAGGTGTGGAGATCCATGAAGAAATAATTAGAAATGGGTTTCTATATGATGTGGTTGTAGAAAATTCCCTCAGAGACATGTATGCAAAATGTGAAAGTATATGGAAGGCGCATGAATTGTTTAAGAAAATGCGTTAGTACAAAATGTTGTCTAAAAAAAAATGATGCTTGAAGGATCTGCACAGAATCAACCCATGGACGAAGCCCTAAAGTTCTTTAAGGAAGCATGTGTGCAAGTGACAAGTCTTCCAGACTATCATAACCAACGTAGGAGCCATCTAGCATGCTTTCACTTGCTCACCAAATGCTCGATAATGGTGCATTCTCCTTTCAGCTTACTTGATAATGAATTTTCCTTGTTCATCATCTCCAAGTTCTTCTACAACTACAAATATCCCAATGGACTAGATAACCTTTCATAAGAGGCAAAAGAAATCAAATGGAATGTATTCAAATAACAACTTTGTTTCTAGTCTACTTAGTTGCAATCCTTCCACCATAGTTCTTACAGAAGGAGAAAATTGGTGCTAGATTGATGATAGAATTAAAATACTCATTAATGTGGCCATTGTCTACCTAATCAGTATTGAAGGAGAATGGATGTTTCTTACTTTCCACCTAAGAACCTTCAAAACCATTCTTAGCTCATATGTGCACACCATCAATGGTAGCTTTGCTAGATGCAATAAAATTATAATAGGACAAGAAGACTTCTTATTAGCCCTCATCAATGAATTATTAGGCTTATATAAATCATATATTAAAGAATCTACTCAACAAAGTTTCTCAAAATATATTTAGCATTATGAATAAGAACAAATGATATGACTCTAAGAACTTAGAATATTATATAGAAAGGAAATATTCGGGATATGAGGAACAAGTAGGTGGTGTTTAGGACTATAAAAATGAGTTGAACACCCTAGTTCACAAGTCAAATGCTCTAGAATTTGGTAATGCTTTACAAAGAAGCTTAGAAGAGATGTTATGAACTTGAAAATTCTAGAAAAGTGGAATTAGTAGGTGATGAGGAACATGTGGGTCATCTTTAGAATTGTAAAACTGAAGTCAACACCCCAGCTCACAACTCGTGTGCCATAAAAAGTTGAAAGTGTTTTCTCAATGTTTCTTCATAATTTTTTAACGATAAGGATGGAGAAGAGGATTCTGCTGAATAATCAAGGATTATTATATTTCACATTGGAAATGGTGTTGTTAAGAGAATATTTCAATCACTAATACAAAATCAATACTCTAGAACCGTAATTTTGGCTTGAATGGAGCTAAAACTAAATCAGTGCCTAGTGAAAAGATAATAATTCATACAATTAGTGTTAAGAAGTCAAAGAAGGGATCTACAAGTTGTGACCAAAAATTTGGTACTAGTAGAGTCATTTGTTTACGCCTTGTTGCAACTATTTGGAGTACGATAGTGAAACTTAAGGACGTGTTCATTTAGTATTAGTGTGCAACAATACTAAACATGAACATAAGACTTCATGCACAAGTCCTCTTAATAACATTCCATAGTGTACATCAGCATGCACCATGCAGCCAATGTTGCCAGATTTGAATGAAATGGTGGCACTAGCATCAATGTCTATATAAAAGCCCTCCATCTATTCATTGCAAGTACATTTTTTTGTAGAGATTCTTATGTAGATCTCCTATTCAAGGATGTCTAATAGAATACGTGATGATGGTAAGAAATTTTCATGATATAGAAGCATCTGAAAACGATAATTTTTTATCAACTAGAGATAGGATTTTGTGAAAAAATGTTTTCAATATTGGTGTATATTTCAATGATAGGAAAAAAATATTCGTTCATTCTTCTTGTTCGAGCAAACTAGCAACAAACTCTACAAAATTGGTGAATCTATGAAGACTCCAAGTCTTGCAACAAAAGTTAATGTCAATGAGGAAAAATTAATAGCTTCCTTGGAAATGAAGGGGAGAAAAATAGAGCAGGCTGTAGCAATCCATTATTTGCCAAGACAGGTGATTATATGGAGGAACTAAAGTATGGCATTTTAAGAACTCTTGGAATACTATCGGATCACAAAAGAGACCACACCATTCATTGAACTAGGGCCTGAAAATTTTCTAGCTACCTCTAACCACCATTGACCAATCCAACCAACTACAAGTTAATATCATATACCCTATGACTAAGAAAAAACTTTGATAACTAGCATAAAACATAATTAAAACAAAAAAGGTGTATTTAATATTATGTGCCAAAATGAAAGCTTTAGAAGGTGGTGTAAAGATAGTTATAAGCATATTTTAGTTGGATGGCTTCATGGAAAATTTCCTCATAGACATGCATGTGAAGTGTGAAACTATAGAGAAGGAATGGTAATTGTTTTACAAAATGTGATCTAATGGAACACTATCACTACTTGACATGCACATAATTGACATGCTCTTGAGGCCCTGAAACTCTGAAAAGATACAACATAAAAGGTATTGGGCTAGAATCCAAAAAAAATTATACGGTTCTTCATGTGTGCCACTTTGGAAACTATAGAATATGGCATGGAGATTCATGAATGAATCAAGGGAGTGGTTTTGAGATGAATATGTTTGTATGGAATGCCTTTCTAAGTGTGTATGTGAAATGGGGAAGAATATAAATTGCAAGTGATATGTTTGACAAAATCCCGTAGCAAAACATCGTCCCATCTTCTAGTTCACCTTTATAAACTTCACAAAAAATTCTCATGTCGAGTATAAAATTTTCATCAAAGTTGTTAAGGATTATTGTATCTCTACAAACGGAAAGAAATGGCCCATACTTGAAGGTGTAGATGAAACATAGCTACCAGTACCAATCTTGTGGGAACCTGGCGAAAATTTATTGGACATAGTTTCTGAATTCCCACCATACAAAGGAAGAGACAAGTAGGTTGGAGTGCAGTTCTTTCACTTCGATTTTGGGTGGATATACATGAAATGCCCCGTTGCTAGTAGTCTTAGTGCAACAAAATCTCCAAGAATTGATCCAATACTAGGTCCCATCTTCCCATTTTTTCTTTTGGAGTTCATACCACTATTGCCATGAACAGGATAGGGCTCATCCAAACTTCCAACAAGACTAATTATCTTCATTATTTCCAAACCATTTATTATAGCATTAACATTGCTATTATCATATAGAGGACTTGTTGGCCCAACTTGGATTTGGACCAACTTCGCCCCAACTAAAGTTTTGGCAACAAATTCTCAATAGAAAGACACATCCAACCCCCTTTCCTTGCTGGACATATCAAAGTGCACTAATCTAGATTGACCATTGATATAGGTACTACAAATCAACAAATATATAGCTCAACTACCAATATCATAGAATACATTCAAACAAAATATGTGAGAATAGTGTCCACACTAAAAGTCCAAGAAATGTTGAAATTTTGGGTTTATAGTACTTGATGCACTCACAACCATTTCCTGTGTTGTTGCATAGATCATGCTAGGACAAATAACATTAGTAACAAGAGAATTATCTTTGATAAAGCTGGGATTAATAAAAGCACTCTTAGCAATAGTTTTTATCTTCAAATGCTTCTGAAGGGTCTCCCAAACTCTTCACAAAGTATCATTCCTAGAATCGATCTTAGTTCCTCCTAGATTAATCGTATAGATTGTCTCCAGAGCTATGCCATAGAGTGCATAGCCATACAAAAGAGGCTGAATAGATAGAGCCCTCATTGGCCAAGACAACCTCAATGGCATTGACAATTGTGAGATCTTTGCCAACATTCTTCCATCTTGCAGTAACATGGTAGCCCTAGAACTAGGTGTGGAGATCGATGAAGAAATGATTAGAAATGGGTTTCTGTATGATGTGGTTGTAGAAAATTCCCTCAGAGACGTATGCAAAATGTGGAAGTATATGGAAGGCATGTGAATTGTTTAACAAAATGCATCAACAAAATGTTGTGTCACAAACAACCATGCTTGTTGTATATGCACAAAATCGACTCATGGATGAAGCCCTGAAGTTCTTTAAGGAAACGCCTCAAGGGAATGTGGTCTCATGGGATGCCATGATTGCAGGATTTACACTGAATGGGCAATGTAAGGAAGCCCTGAAGCTATTTTTTGAAATGAAATTGATGGGCATAAGATATAATTCAAAAACATTTGTTATTCTTCTTTGAGCTTGTGCTAGCTTGGAGCAGGGTATGGAAATCCATCAAGAAATAATTCAAAGTGGATTTCAATTTTGATGTTGTGGTGACGATTTCACTTATTGATATGTATGATAGGAAAATCATGGTAATTATTTGGTAAAATGAATCATAGAGACCTCATGTCCTGAAATGCAATGATTACAGGTTATACAAAAAACGGACTTGATCAGGAAGCCTTGGAACTCTTTAAGGAAATGCCTGATGTGAATGTAGTCTCATGGAATGCATTGATAACGGGATTTCGATAAAATGGGCATCGTGAAGAAGCCTTGGAGCTTTTTCAACAAATGCAATTGGTAGGTATGAAGCCAGACTCAAAAACATTTGTCTGTATTCTTCTAGTATGTGTCAATTTAGAAGCTTTGGAATAGGGTACGGAGATCCATGATAAAATAAGTAGAAATGGATTCATGTTTGATGTTATGAGGGTGCATTTCGTGATAGAAATGTATGCAAAATGTGGGTGCATTCTGTTATCACTCAAAAGTTTCCCTAGAAGTTACCAGAAGAAGGAGAAGACTGAGGTAACTACAAACCAATCTTTTAAGTATAGGCTCTAGCCAACCTATGACTCAAAGAGGGCTCTCTCTTTAAAATTTAGATTTGTTTGTTGAGATTTTAGGCTACTTCTTAAAGCTCAGGGGGTTTTGGATTTGTATTGGAAGTTGGATGGTGGAATCCTTACACAAATGGATAGAATGATGTCTCTAGATATTGGGCTATGGAGTCAAAGAAAGGCAACAAAACTGGGATTAGATCATTAAAGGGAGTGTTCAATGGGAAAGCTAGTAGAGTGAAACATAGGTTTCTAGGTCAAATGGGTGAAATGATCTTAACTAGCGTGAGATAACACTTAAGAATCCTCAAACTGGGATTAAAAGGAGGAGCAGAGGATGATCATGAGTAAAGGGTAGTTGAGAATCCTTTACTGTAGACTAGAGGGAAACTACCTAAACTAAAGAGCAATAAAGAATTCCTTAACTTAGATAATTTTAGCAAAAAACATACAAAATGCCTAATAGTCAAAACAGAGTGTAGTGAATCAAGTTCTAAGATATAATTCCATATTAAAGCATTTCGATTTTAGATACATTTAAGATTATGGAAAAACTTTTAAAGAAAAGTGACAACACAAAAGAATATACTTGTCTGTATTTCACACTACACATGAATCCAGTGAAATGTCTTTGCTTTATTCAATAATCCAGCTTGTTGGTCCAACAGTGATACAATAGCTTACAATCTTTGATCAAGGAAACTACAAAAATGTCTAAGAATCCACCACATACTTTGAATTGTGATGTATTTATAGAAAAAGTTATTACAAAATATCTCAAAACAACTTGGTATTTAATCTAGGAAATACAAATATCTTCTTGCAAGAAGATAGAGACAACTCATGAAGTGTTTCATGCTGTCCCTTTTATTACGGTTGTGATAGCCTTTATTGTTGAAGTGTAGACCTTTATGCTAGCTTCTTGTTGTAGAGTTTCACATTGGAGTCTTCTTTACTTTCATCTTTCAATTGATACTCTTTAACTCTGATACTCTTTGACCCTGCTACCCTGTTTTCACATGTTTTACCTGGTTTCCTTCATTTTTATTGTGCAGTAATTTTTTGTTGTAAATTTATCACAGTAAATATATCATTTTCTCCCACCATTCTGCATCTGGTAAATTCACATTCACCATTCTCATGTAAATTTCATCAGCCTCAATATACTTTTCAAAATTGTGCTTGGTGAGGAACACATGTTTTACCTCATGCTCAAGGAAAAACAAGTTTTGAAATGTATCATATGATGCTTTGCCTGCTGGCAGGGCTTTTATGGATGAAGAACTCGCTTGTTTCTTAGCCAATTTTTTAAGTCTATCACCATAGTCCAACTATGTCATGAGTTTTTCATTGATGACCATAGGACTAGGAAAACCATTCTCTGTCAAAATATGGAATTTAGCCATGAACCTATCAATGGATACCTACATATTATGGAACCTTTCTTCCAAATTAAGCATAAGGTTCCTTTTGGAAAGGAACGTCCTTATTTATAAAATAGTAGTAGTCCTATCTTCTATATTTAGCTCCTGGAGCTCATATCTATTATTGCTATTGAGGAAGTGGATGAGTCTATTTGCATCCTTTGGCTTATTTTCCAATTACTCCTTCACTTTCTAGATAGCTTATATAGCTATCTTTACCAACTCTCTTTGTTAAAAAATTACTTGGATTAATGGCCAAATATCATTGAAAGAGTCAACGATATTGGCCCACAACATTTCTTTGGTTTTTCCATGTGGATTCTCCAGTGTCAAATCCTTCTCTAGGATTTTGATTCTCTCACCCATTCTCTAAGCATTTTGTGCTTCTTCTTTCTGCTTCAGATGTGGAAGTTTGCCATCTATTTCCAAACTTGCAACCTTTTCTGTTAACTTATTCATTTAAGTAGCATGGATAGACATGTCTTCCATGGCTTTGACTAGTTCTGCTACTTTCTCTCCCGATGCACCTGATGCTAATGTAGACTCTGTTGTTGATGGCAAGGCTGTTGCAAGTGGAGTTGTAGGTGCCAAAGATGTTGCTAGTGTGGATGGCACTGCTATGGAGACTGTGGGGATAACATTTGTTGAAGAGCTGGCCACATCTACCTGTTTTAATTGGATCAAATCATCCAATTCCTTTTCAGTCTCTTTAAGTTGGTCATTCAGTCTCAAGACCAAGTCCATTAACTCCTCATGTTTGCTTTGATTCTCTGACTTCTAGCATGTGAGGATGTTGTAGCTGGGGTATTTTCAATTGCCTCTTAAGTGCAGCAATATCATCATTTTTCTTCTTAATAAACTGCTTTGTAGCTTTTATATCCTTGGGATCGTGTCCCAATTCAATCACTAAGTCCTCTAAGGACTTGATCCTGGTACCCTTGGCTTGTGAGGAGGCCTTTTCTAACGGGAATTGAGCTGATATGTTGTTCAAATAATTTTATAGCTGATGGGAAATTATGGCTTTACATGTCACGGTGGATTATATCATCTCTTCAGCCTGTTTGTGTAGTTCAATCTAGTCTATGGGATGAATATCCATTGCCAACACTTCGAAATCTACCCTTTTGAAATCGGATGTTGTTTTTGGCTACTTGGTTGTAGGCTTCACAAAGGTCATCTGTAGCTTCCCCTCTTTAATTTCAAAGGCTGACATTAGCCTTGTCTAATTGGTGGGAGTAAGTTTCAGGTATTGATCATGTGTTTGGGCCTTCAACCTCTCATTTCTATCCATAATTTATTTATATCTTTCCTTGATATATTGGTCTTTGTTAGCAAGAATTCTGAAGGAAGATACTTCAGCACTGTGCTTCCTTTCCAAATCTAAGTTTGTGATCTGGAAGCCTCTTGCATGCCTCTAGATGGAGTGGTAGGCCTAGTTATTTCTACTCCTGTATTTGTGACCTCAGCTGAATCTTCAGTATACTCTTGCGGAGAGGCTGGATTTAGCTTTTGCCTCCTATTTGATTCCTGCTGTAAATTAGAGGTGGCCATTCCTGAAATGGATGCACCTTCTCTGTTTATTTTTGGGATCTTCTCCTCATTATGAGGAGTCTGCATAATTGGTGGGGTACTCATGGCTCTTTCTGGTTCTTCTGGTACCTGCAGAAAAGAGCTGTCATCAAGTTGATTTTCTAAATCAATTAGTGAATTCTCTACATCTACTCTGGTGTTGTCTTGATATTCGAGGGTACCCTCCACCCATTCTGTCTAATTTTCATAAGCTTCAATCTTAGTTATGACATGGTGAATGAAAGGTCCTAGCTTGACCTTTTGTCTCTTCTTTGTGATGAATTCCAAATGATCATATCTCTAGACGAAACTTCTTTGGAACTTCATATTATGTAATATCAAATATTCCTCTTTGCCAACCTCTCTAGAGTTACATATGAAGGGGCCTAGTTGGTATTTTATTTTGAAATTGACCTTCTTCATGGGATTGACGAAGTTTACTTCATCTGCATTGATAATTTTCTATAGTATTCTAATGCAAATAACCTCATTGGGAGGTATCTTGGTAGCTTGTATGGTGCCAGCATGCAACCATAAATCCTTATTTATGTATGGTTCTGGTAAAGGTAGCAGTCACCAAATTTGGTTTGCCTAGACAATTGAAGTTCTTTTTTTATTTCTGGACTGGTTCTCGAAGGACGGTTTCCAGTCAACATTTCCATGACCGGATGTACAAATGAATCAATGAAATTTGAGTAAGAGTATGGAGAGTGATATTGGTGGACCAATGGGGTCCAAAAAAATGACTGACCTGGGCTGACCCTTGGTGTCAAGCTTTTGAAGGGTGAATGGGAACTTCTTTGATTGATAATAGAAGAACACATGGTATAAAACTGAGGAGTAGTTAAAAACCCTTTCATTGTTCATTCCAAGGAATTTCTCATGCATCCTACCAGCTATATATTGGGCATAGTCATAAATGACAGTGGGAGGCTACCCTGGAGTGTACATGGACATTAAGGCAAGGATTATTTCATCAATGTACTCACTGGTGGAGTACCCCAAAACAGAAGATATCATGGCCATAATATTCTGGCCCCATGGAGAGAAAATGAGTGATACATATGGAGGGGAGTCCTTAGGGATGTGTTTCTCTTCTCTGATGAAGGTTTGGAACAGTGAGGCCAACTTTGCAAAGCTAAGTTTCAGGTACAAATCCAACAAGTCCCCAATTGAGAGTAGGGTTGTTAGGCTTAGTCCTAGTTGGAGATGCAACATTTCATTTATAGACTTAGCATTGATGGTGAAAGCAACCTTCTGGTCATGAAACATGACAGTTTTGTGACTAGGTACATAGCAAGAATAACACATATGCACAATTTTAGGAAAAATGTGGATTTGGGGGAACTGGTACTTGGGAAAAATTTTCTCCCGAAGGCCAATTTCATCAGCATGGTTCAGGAACTTGTCCCTACTTTGGCAATGTACTTTGAGTAGGGGTTCTAGGACAATGGTATCTTTTATTTGGAAATCTTTATCCACCAAAGGAAGGTGGTCTAGGTCTAAATGAGGTGTAGTGATGGGCCTTACATCCATAGAAATTAGGGCAGCCATACTTAGTTCTTGTGGATTTGAGAGTGGGGGGTGATTTAGAGTTTTTAGAGAAATGAAGGTTTTGCAGTGGTTTATGGCTCATATTGTTAAAATTAAAGTAAATTTGATCTTTCTTCCTTAACTAACAGTGTTAAAGAGGGTGAATTGACTTGGAATTTGACAATGGAGATGGAATTCCACGGTTAAATACCTGGAATTTAGGCAAATTTGATTGTGAACGGGTGGTTGATGGTGACTGCAGAGGTTTATACGGTACTGGTACGGACTGATGAACGAGCTGGACTGCTTTTAGTGTCTGTGGAGAAATGGTGGAGGTTTGTGAGAAATTATGCCGTTTGCAATGGTCACAATGACTTTATGAGCTCTCAAAGACAAAATACACAAAAAGAGTGATAAAATAAGGGTAAATATGATTTTATAGGAAAAACGATTAATTTTTGGCGAGTTCACGAGTTGATGAATAGTGACGATTTTCAGTTGGAAGGGGAAGTGGTTTAGGAGGTCAATCAAACTGCTTTGGTGGTGCAGGTGGTATTCGGTAGGGGTCACCCGATTCCATTCAGTGCTTGACACGTAGCATTGGGGGCCAAGGGGAAAATGACCTTATCGGCAGGGAAAAGGGCAGACGTCGGGCTGGCCCAATATGCTTGTGGGGCATTAAATGTGGAGGAGGGATGATTGACGGCGATCAGGAGATGGGAGTTTCACGGGGGTGAATGATGTGATTTTTTGAGGGGCCTGGGGATTTAATTGGATGGTTTCAGGATTAGTTTAAGGACCAATCTAGGTTTAGGGGATCGGGCAAAACTGTAATGAGGGATTAGGGACTTAAGGGTAGGATTTGCTATTTTTTGTAGGATAAGGGGTAGTAATATAGTTTATAGATAAACTAAGGGGTGGGGTTAATTTATATCGAGTTAAATATATATGGGATAATGGGTTTTTTGAGATTTTTATATATTTAATTAAAACATTAATATGAAGTGAAATGAACGAAAGGGGTGTTTTACTTAGGTACACCAAATATTGTGTGTTTCCATATACCTAGTACTTAGGACAAATGTATTTGGTGGGCTTTTGTACATGAAACATGTTTATAAAGGGGTTTTCCTAGGAAAAAGAACTTATCCTTAGGAAAAGGGCTTTTGTAAGGGGGATGGATGAATTATAAAGGAATTTAGCACCTTTCCTTCTTAAGTCATTAACTTGAGGGTTCGGTCCCACCAGAAGTAAAAGAAATGCTCTGAGCCTTTTTGACTTAAAAACTATAGGTATTAATATTTTTATTATGGAAGGGAAGTTAGTTTGTGTCATGGGGGTGAAAATGAATGAGGGGATATTAAGTAAACCACATTGTGGACCATTTCTTTTGTTTTGTTTACCACTCATGCATATTTAAATGATGCATTTGAAACGATGACATAAGTGATTTTTGTATCAAATGACACGATATTTCTACAACCTTTCTACTACTTACCCACTTACTCATCCTACCATTTTTTCTTCACTTTATTTAGGTGAATTTATGGTAGCATTCCCTTATCAATCATTTTCTTTTGTTTACAAAATAAGTTATCTAATTCTAACCTTATATCCTCTAAGGGCTCAGATTAAATTGATGAGCTACTTTTATTCACTCTACCTATCTAATGATCTACCATGATTACACTGTTTGTTCAGATTTATTCACTACCTATAAACATAAAATTCAAAGCATGAAATAGCCAAGTTTAAACATTTTGACTATTATGGATTGTGGCATAAGTAACAAGCTACACACAATCATTTATTATGCATAAAAAGTAAATAGTAGTGGCATTTTGACCTGCACACTTTCAGGGTCTCTTTTTGTCTTTTGGGGTTGATATATTTTCATTTTTTGACCTATTTTCATCCTTTTTGTCCTTTGATTATTCTTTTAGGACATACTGTCCTTACAATTTATTTTTTTTTAATATGGAAAAAAATTGCAAAAAGCAAAGGTATGTACAATATTACAAGGCTTAACCTTAGTCAATCAAAATTATGACTCCTACTGGTATAGGAATCTAATAGTGGCTCCACTTTGGGATGGCATTTCCTGGTGAAATGCCAAGAAATTTGTAGATCAATAGCCTTTGAATTGTTGTTGATGTTACCTTGCAAAAGTATTCTTATGCCTTTGCATTATTGATACTTATGACAATAAATCCTTAAAGCTTAGATCCTTCTCTTCGGGCTTAAAATTTGAATACCACCATACAATCCAAACTAAACTTTTGAAAAAAAATGAAATATGTTCAATGGGAAGTAAAAAATAGTAGTTAGGCTCAAAATAGTGTTTGAGCATTCGACCATTCACTAGTCCACCTTTTTCTTTTGTACCATCCATTTCTCTTAGGAAGAAAGCATTATTACCTTTGAAAGCATAAATGAAATATGGGCCTTTCCATAGGAAATCAAATTTCCCATGTTTACCTTTATCTTCCATCCTTGAATCCCACTTTAGGACTTTTTCACCAAGGTAGAAACTTCAGCCTTGGTTCTCTTATCAAAAATCTTTTTAATCCTTTACTGCACAACTTGAGACCTGAAATATACTTCCTCCCTAGTTTTTTGAAGATGTATCATTTGCTTGATTCTTCCTTGGATACTATTTGCTTCAACCTGCAACTCTTGAAGCAGGATGGAAAAACAACTTCCATGCCATAAACTAGTTGGTAGGGAGAGATACCAATTGATTCTTTTGTGGTTAGTCTGTCTACCCATAAGGCATTGAATAGCTTCTTTTTCCATGTTTTCTTATTGTCTTCTAACAAATTTTTGATGATGTTCACCAGACTTTTGTTTTAGGATTCTTCCAGTCCATTTCCTTGTGGATAATAGGTTGTCGAGCGAACCGGGGTTATATGATATTTGTTACAGAAATCTATCATTCTTTTAGTTTTAAAGGTTGTTGCATTATCAGTAATCAGCTTAGTTGGACATCCAAATCTTGATAGAATGTTGGTTTTAGGGAAGTTTATGGTAACAATGTCAGTGGCTTGCCTTGAAGGTATGGCCTCTATCCATTTTGTGAAATAGTCTGCGGTGGTGAGGATCCATTTGTGTTGGGCAAAGGAAGGTGGGTGAATTTCACCAATGAAGTCTAAACCCCATTGTTGAAAGGGTGTTTCAGCAGAGATTGGCTTGAGGGGTAAAGGTAGAAGCCTTTTGTTTCCCTCAAAAATTTAACATTTGTGACAGGAGGTCACATGTTTATTTACATTAGAAAACAAGGTGGGCCAATATAAAACGACTCTAAGAATCTTATCAGTAGTCATTTTCTAGTAAAGGTGTCCTCCGCAGTCACTTGCATGAAACTCTTGTAATACTTTATCAGATTCATCTTTTAATAAACAGTTGAGAAGAATACCGTGATGATTTTTCCAAAAGATAGCATTCTCTAATATACAAAATTTTAAGGATTTCATCTTTAAAAATCTGCTTGTTGGTCTCAGATAATTCAGGAGGATCTTGTAAATTCAGTAAAACATAAATGATATCAACATACCATGGTGATTCAACAAAGGCCTAGTTGATTAGTGGAGTCGCCATCTCCTCTTCATTATCTATTTGTGCAATAAAGTTTATATCCAGGCCTGATAGTTTGATTCAGACATAAGCTTAGCTAAACCTTGGCCCTTGATTAACTTAGTTAGTTTGATTTGTATGTCATATTCTAGAATATTAGCAATCCATTTTCCCCTCTTTCCAACTAGACAACCCTGAGTTATAATGTCTTTGACTAATGAATTAGGAACATAATGTTACGAAACCATCTCAAGAAAAAGATAGAAAAGATAGATCAACGCCTTAAAATTCAGCCTCTTCGAGGGGGAAACATCCTTTACATTACATAAATGAACAATTCTTGGATGATTCAAATGACAAAACCACCTTTCTATATATAGGAGTCTAAGGAGTCACAATATAACCCAGCCGACCTAACAATAATATTATAAAGCCACAAAAATAACAATAGAGGGATTCTATGGGGCACAATAATAAAAATATGGGGACAATAGGGGCACAACAATATTAATAAGGGATACAACTACAATAGTAATGTGGTAATCACTAGTATTATAGGGACCTATCAACTCCTATGAAATTAGTATATCCACTTAACAAATAAATAATTTGATTGTGACTTTTCTTATTCAGATAACTGGTGTATTTGGCACTGTTGTGTTTAAAATATATGTGCTTATTTGGGAAATATAAGGCCGAAATTTGACATAAATTCAGAATTATATTCTAGCAAGTGTGGAAGATGTTTACTTGAAAGTTTTAAGGCATATAGAGTTGCCTATGTAGAATGTATAGGGCTTAATTCTGCCTCTTCTATGAAAGTAAAGCATCATCTATGCCAAGTGTATGCATAATTGCTTCGTGAGCACCAAAAAGATGCCAGACCAATGGAGAATTGTAATATTCTCCATGGAAAAATATTTCTTGAGCATGTTGTTCCTATCCATGGTTCTCCTATATCAGAATTCAGTAGTTAATACTCAATGTAATCAGTAGATCATATGAACTACTCGAATGGTTGACTAGATACATGGGTAAGGAATGTACTTGGCACAAGAAACCAGAAATTGCCTCAAATATTTTTGTCAGAGTTTTCTCTTGAAATGTTGGATGAAAGTTGTGTATGGTTGGTTGAAATTATTTTCCACAACTTTCATACTAAATATTTTAAGAAAATTTTCAAAGAAAAAGTTAAAAATTTTGGAAACATTTGCTTGAACTTTCTTAGGAATATTATATTTTAGTTATTTCACTTGTTGCCTTTTAATCAACATAATGTCCTACTCAAGAGAGTGTTAATCCTTCCAATATCCATGCTGCATGAATGTAGAACTCAAAGTTTCATCATATATTTTCTTCAAATAAAACTTTTTCAACCGATCTTGTACTCTTCAGAACTAGATCTCCAATTGCCTTTCAAAATTCACTTGAATCCAGTCATTGTCCATGTCAAGTTGTTATGCTCTGTCAAATACTTCTTCATATGTTTGGATATTATGTACTCTTGCTGCAACTCTTTCTCTACAATTCAATCCAGCAATGACCAATTCTTATTAAATATATTTAATACATTGGGATTTGAATAAGTAAATCTCTCAATCTACTATCATAATCAAGCATATATCTTGTTGGATGTTGTTGAATTTCTTTGAATTCATGTGGAACTATATGATGGTCCATTATGTAATGGAATGTCCATCGGAGCTGGTTCTTCACCTCACTGTTGGATAAATGTTGTAGAATCTGACTATGGTTCATGAAAGAATCTGAAGCTCCAACTTTCAAAGGCACTATAAATTTTTCCAATTATCTATATTCATCATCTACTAAGCAAGCTCTCTTAATTGCCTTGCATACAAACCAATGTTTTGATCTTTTTAAACACCCATCATAGACTTAAAGAGAAATGGTTAAATTGGATGCAATCTTTACTTGACTTTTGTTAATTTTCTTCTTGCTTTCAGAAGTTGGATGATATTGTTCTTCATATTTATTTTTCTTTCTTTAAAATCTTCTTTAAATTGAAATATATCTTCCCTTTTCAATTTATTCACAGTCACTTTAATTCAACAAAGTCAAATAGTTTATGTAAATTTGTTTTAGAAAATTTAGTGACCATTCTTGTTCTTCAACTTTTCTGTATCCTTCCTTTTCTTCAGTGCCTTAAGAACATTTTTTGTAATGTTTCCATCAAAAAATGGATAATTCACTACTGGCCCTCTCCATATAGCTGCCTAATGATTTATGTTTTGTGCTACTGAGGCCTGTGTCTATTTTCTTATGTCATTTTCTTGAAAGTATATAATAGTTATGTTTTATGTCTATTCAAGGGACATGTATTAGCCTAATGGGTATTTTGGGTTTATCACACACCGTACTTTTTAGTTTAGCTAGTACTTGTGCAGCTGCAACTACATCCCAATTGTTTTTGTACAATATGCAATACATCTCTGCTTATATTAACTATTAAAGGAATCATTTTAACAAAGAAAAACATGCCCCTTTTTGGATGATGTCAAATTTCATGTCATTAAAATTGTTTGACAAAAGTATATGTATCTACAAATACAATGTATTTCTATAACTAAAATATCTAAGAAAACTGTGTAAATGTTGAAACATTGGTCATGGATCACTATTTATTGTGAAATGAAGTGAAATTCAAGTTCTGACCCAATTTAGAAGTCTTTATATTAAGGATTTGTGTGGACAATTCAATCATTCTTTTCTATCCTAAAATATATATTCTTTTAGACCCATCATCTCTTGACATATATATTATACACTCATAATGGTTTTGTTATTGGGTTTGCATTTACAATACTTCTTGTGTTTCTATTGACAAATTATAGTTGGGTATTTCTCAGCTTCTATGAGTGTAGTGATAGCAGTTGGTTTTGTAGTCCCATTGTATATTCACATCGGATGCACTTTTGGGTCCAACTTTGTGATCACTTGTTGGACATATAATCTGAGAGATAAGTCTCTCATGAACTATATATATATATTATATATATATATATATATATATATATATATCGATATACTAGTTTATTTTATGCCTGTAAAAACGATTTTACATTGTCGATCTGAATTTTAAATTTTGCCTAATAAATGCTTATTTGAAGGAAACTAACCTTGATGATAGTGGTGGATGGCTAAGGAAGGCATATAGGGACATCAAAATACCATGGAACTAAAGCAATGTACAGTCATCTCATCTTCCATCAAGCAAGTAGTGACCAATAGTAAAAGGAATCTTCAGCTCTCTGAGTTCTTTCATTGCAATCTTCAACCACCATAGAAAATGGAAAACTATTTCAAACTCTTTTCAAATAACTACAAAATTGGAAAATGATAATTTAAAGTCCTACCAAATGCTCCTAACTCAATGTGCATTTCAAAAATGAGATCCAATGCATAATGACAAGAAATTTATTCAAAATTGAAAAAGAAAAGGAATAAAACAGAGGTTCATCAAAAAAAATATACCTCCAATGGATCAGTCTCGCCTTCGAGTTCAACCATGATAGGTGCATTGATGGTTCCATAGGAAAATGTCAAGTTGATGACCAAAATTTTTAACTCTTGAACTAAGATGTAACATGGCATTTTTGGAAATTGATCTCTCTAAACTAGGGATTGATCTCGACTAGTATTGATTCTACAGTTCAATGCCTTACTAGAAACAAGACACGAAGAAAGAAACAACACGAGTTTCTAGCAATAAGAAACATGAATCCATGTCCCCTCTCCCAAAACATATATTATACATCTTAAATTGATTAGTAACATATTAATGTAGAGTCAGGAGATAATAACCCTCCAAAATAGCCTACTGACACATGCTTGACTTACAATGCTCGAGCGCGTAGTATTCTATAATGCTCATATTTCATCATGAGGTTTGAGCTTTTTTGGGGTTTATCACTTGGTTGTTCTTGTTCTACAAGTTTGTTATCAGTCCCTCCAAGTGTATCAACAATAACTTATTTGTTTTCCTCTTTCTCTGCCCCTACCTCTTCCTAGAGAAAAATGAAATTAAGAAAGCCGAAGAACCCATAACATTTTGGGCACAAATTAAACCTGACAAATAAGGGTGGAGTTTTTTGAGGTTTATCACTTGGTTTTTCTTGTTCTACATGTTGTTTATCATCCCCTCCAAGTCTATCAATAAGAACTTCTTTTTGTTCCTCTTCCTTTGCTCCTACCTCTTCCTGTAGAAAAATGAAATTAACAAAGCTCGAGAACCCATGACATTTTGAGCACAAGTTAAGCGTGGAAAATAATGGTTTCCACCAGTTTTTGTTTTGAACATAAACCATGAAAAGGCAAAAGGAAAATGGTTAACAAAATACCTCAATATAAGGTTGGGGAGGTTTCTCTTTGTATCTGCATGCATTTCAAAACCACAAATTTATCAAACAAGTGGCATACCAATCAGTCTCACAATGCCAATCGCATAAATGACCTCAGGAACCTTTCACTTTTCTATGTCGTAAACCCTCTAAATTAGAAGGAACCAAAAGCACCCAACAAAATTCGAAACCCAGAAATATTGTCTATTATATAAAGCTTGAGAAACCCTCAATACCCGATAAAATGTTCTCTTGCAAAATAGTTTAATAACCCATTAAAACCATCTCTTATGGCACACAATCTTAGTTAAATGTGAGGAGGTTTTCCATGAAGAATTCGATCGTAAGAATCGGCAGTGTGGAAGGTGAATGGGTGAGAAGAGCTCTCACTTCTCTTATATGCCCCTCTAGGCACCACATTCAAAGGAGAATGTCATTCCAACCAAAACCTAGTAGGCTCTACCATATGACGATGATCAAAGATGTCTCCTAAGGATTGCATGGTGTTGTATCCTTTAAAGATTTAGTTTTGGCCTATTCCACCGATTCTTTTCCTTGCTGAGAGCACAAAGTTTTTTTTGTAGTTAAGGACTCCGCCATTGATATCGTAATATCTGGACAAAAATCCATAGCAAAGGAGCATTTGTGGTTAAGAAGAGTTTGTATTACATGGTAATCTAGTTGATACAAGTAAGAATGATTAGGATCTCCTAGGAAATGCAGTGATTTCTACCCGCCCGACTAAAGGAAAACCAAATCGAGTTCTCTAAATTTCATTGCAAACAAGCCAATGTTTCGATTTGTTTAATTAGCCATCATAGACTCAAAGAGAAATGGTTGAATTGGATGTAATCTTGGTTTGATTTTCATTAATTTTCTTCATGCTTTTAGAAGTTAGATGATATTCTTCGCCATATTTATTTTTCTCTCTATAAAATCTTCTTTAAATTGAATTATATCTTCCTTTTTCAATTTATTTACAGTCGCTTTAATTAAATAAATTTAAGTACTTTATTTAAATATTTGTTTTCTAAATTTTAGTGACCATTTTAAATTGAAATATATCTTCCTTTTTCAATTTATTTACAGTCACTTTAATTAAACAAATTGAAATAGTCTATTTAAATCTCTGTTTTAGAAAATTTAGTCACCATTCATCTTCTTCAACTTTTTTGACTTCTTCCTTTTCTTCGATGCATTATGAACATTTTTTGTAATTTTTCCATTAAAAAATGGATAATTCACCACTGGCCTCTCTGTACAGTTGCCTAATGATTTATGTTTTGTGCTACTCAGACCTCAGTGGGTTTTCTTATGTCATTTTCTTGAAACTATATAACAATTATGTTTTATGTCTACTCAAGGGACATGTATTAGGCTAATGGGTGTTTTGGGTTTATCACACCACCGTACTTTTTAGTTTAGCTAGTACTTGTGTACCTACAACTACATCCCATTCTTTTTGTAAAATATTCAATACATATCTATTTATATTAACTATTAAAAGAATCCTATTATCAAATAAAACATGTCCTTTTTGAGATGATGTCAAATTTCACATGTCATTAAAATTGATTGAAAAAAATATGTGTATCTATAAATATAATTTATTTCTATAAATAAAATATCTAGGAAAACTATGTAAATGTTGCAACAGTGAAAATGGATAACTATTTGTTATGAAATGAAGTTCAATTCAAATTTTGACCCAATTTAGAAGTTCTTATATTAAGGATTTGTGTGGGCAATTCAATCATCCTTTTCTATCCTAAAATCTATATTCTTCTAGACCCATCATCTCTTGACATTTGCATTATATGCTCAACATGGTTTTGGTATTGGTTTTTCAACTGCAATACTTCTTGGGTTTCCATTGAATAATTATAGTTGGGTCTTTCTCAGCTTCTACGTGCATAGTGATAACAATTGCTTTTGTAGTCCCATTTTATATTCACATCGGATGCACTTTTGGGTCCAACTTTATGGTCACTTGTTGGAAATATAATATTAGATATAGGTCTCTCATGACCATATATATATATATATATATAAAGCATTAAAAAACACAGTTCTATTTCCATTGCTAATTTATATCTCCTTGAAAATGTGATTTTACATTGTCAATCTAAATTTTAAATTTGGCCTCATAAATGCTAATTTGAAGGAAACAAACCTTGATGATAGTGGTGGATGGCCAAGGAAGGCATCCAGGCCCAGGGACATCACGATGCCATGGAACTAAAGCAATGTATAGTCATCTCATCTTCCATCAAGAAAGTAGTGACAAATAGTAAAACAAATCTTTAGCTCTCTGAGCTTTTTCATTGCAATATTCAATCACCAAAGACAATGGAAAATTATTTCAAACTCTTTTCAAATAACTATTGCATTGGAAAATTAACAAAAGATAAAGATGAATTATCATTTCAAGTCCTAACAAATACTCCTAACTCAATGTGAATTTCAAAAATGAGATCCAATGCATAATGACAAGAAATTCATTCAAAATGGAAAAAGAAAATGAACAAAACAAAGGTTCGTCAATTTTTTTTTACCTCCAATGGATTAGTCTCACCTTCAAGTTCAACCATGACATGTGCATTCGTGTTGCCGTGGGCAAATTTCAAGTTGATGACAAATTTTTTAATTCTTGAACTAAGCATGGGATTTTTGGAAATAGAGCTCTCTAAATTAAGGATTAATCCGGACTAGTATTGATTCTATAGTTCCATTCCTTACCAGAAACAAGAAACAAAGAAAGAAACAACACAAGTTTCTGGCAATAAGAAACAGGAATCCATGCCCCTCTCCTAAAACATATATTATACATATTAAATTGATTAGTAACATATTAATGTAGAGTCAAGAAGATAATATCCATGCTAAATAGCCTATTCACACATGACGGATTTGCAATGGTCGAGTGCCTAGTATTCTAGCATGCTCATATTTTGTCATGAACTTTGAGGTTTTTCGAGGTTTATTACTTTGTTTTTCTTATTCTACATGTTCTTTATCAGCCCCTCAAAGTTTATCAATAGGAACTTCTTCATGTTCCTCTTCCTCTACCCATACCTCTTCTTACAAAAAAATGAAATTAAGAAAGCCAGAGAACCCACGACATTTTCAACACAAATTAACCCTAACAAATAAGGGTTTTCATTGATTTCCATTTTGAACATAAATCACGAAAATACAAAAGGAAAATGGTTAATAACATACCTTAATATTAGGTTGGGGAGGCTCCCCTTTATATCTACATGCATTTAAAAACCAAAAATTTATCAAACAGGGGGTGTAACAAATTAGTGTCACAATGGAAGTTGCATATACATCCTCAAAACCTTTCACTTTTCTATGCCGTAAACCCTCTAAATTAGCACGCACCAAATACACCCAAAAAACTTCGAAACCCATAAATATTGTCTATTATATAAAGCTTGAGAAACCCTCAAAACCTGATAAAACATTCTCTTGCAAAACAATTTGATAACCCATTAAAACCCTCTCTTATAGACATCTAAGAAATCCTCACTAGCCCTTGTATCAGCGAATTACTTGGTACAAACGCTCATCTTAAGAAAAATATATATATCTTCTAAAATCCTTGCACATGCAATGGGACCTTACCCAACATATCCTCCATCGAAATTGTTGAAGTCCTCGTCTTCCATGGGTTCCAAAGTAGTGATCGTAGTAGAGTAAAAATGACACAACTTGCCTTGTACTGAGTATTGGACTCGCTTTGATTTTATTGATATTGGCCGCAAAATTTCTAGTTTAAATTGTTATGGCCCTCATGGTGGTGAAAAATAGCGAAGGAATTATTTTTGTGACATGGATCCCTTAATAGGAAGTAAGGTCACGATGGTCAAATAAAAATTGAGGTTTTCCTAAGTTGTGAGGTAAGCGGAGATTTACAAAATAATTTATTTTATATGGATTACTTGAAAGGAGAACAAGGTCATAGTTTGGAGAGAACTTAATTTTACTTTAAGAAGTAGAACAATGTCATAGATAGGAGTGATTTCAAACTCTAAGAAGGGTTGAGCTATGGTATTCTCTAAGTAATTGATTCTCTAATATATCATTTGGTTTGGTGCCAAAGCTTAAAAAAGATCGTTGGGTTTTTAATTTCAAAAAATTTGATTCATGAAGTAGATAATATTCAAAATTAATGAATGGTTTGTTCTTTTCCTCATTGAGGTTCAATTTCCTCAAATGACATGTTGAACTCATATCAAATATATTACTGTAATGGCTTTGAGACCTTTCTTATTATATGGTCCTCTTACCTACAAGCTAGAGGGTAGGGTGCTTGGTTACATGGAGAAAAAAACATTTGAAATTGGGGTCTAGGGGATGTTCAAATAATAGTATTATCCTTATAATATTTGAAAGGTATAAGAGTGAAGGGAAAAGTTGCGTAGCTTCAAGAAGATACTAAAAACACAAAGTATTTTCATAACTTTGCAAACCATGGAAAAAGTATTAAATCAATTTGGGAAATTTATGATCAAGATGGGAAGATAATTAATAGTTCTCTAGGTTTAGATACTTTGGGAGTGACTCACTTCTAATTTGTTTATAAGAAGCCAACTTTGGTGATATTGAAGTTCTAAATCTTACCTATGATTTCACTAGTTTCATAATTGAAGAAGATCATAATTTAGTAGTGGAAAGAAATTCAAGGAAGAGATGAAAGTTGTTATGGTTTCATTTGAAAAAGATAAAAGTAGTCTCCAAACAATTGTATAGTAAAATTATTTATTGTTTTTACGATATGTTGGAAGACAACATGTTATATGTAGTACAAAAGTTCGAACCTCTAGAAAAGTTTTAAGAGAAATAAACTTGGTGTTCCTTACTTTGATTCCTAAGAAAGATAACCCACCTTCATTTGATGAATTCAATCCTAGATAATTATGTAAATGCATGTACAAACTAATAGTTAAGATTATTCTTGTTAGACTTAAAACTATTTTTACACCAAAGGTGTTCTTTATCAAGAAGGTCCTTGGGAATCTTTTTTCGTCTCTTTGCATCCTCTCAGATCTTGCCATATGTTCCCACTACATTACTGTAATATTTTAGTCATTTTTCCACACCCTTCAGGAGCCTTCCATCTATTCCCACCCACATTACCATAATGTACCTTGAAGCAGGACAAGGCATTGCCAAGGCAATGAAAGCCATGGAAGGTTGATTTACAGAGAAAATGACAAATATCGGTGCCATGTTAATAAAAACCAAAAATAGTGTAAGGGATGATCCATATAGAAAGTTCATTTTTTTCTTCTAAAAGGTAAGCACATTGAATGTTGTATTCTTTATTATCTCCTATCGGGTCTCAATTTGTAATGGAGGACGTTTTTTTCTCAGCAGTTGAGGTATTTTTATGGTGAGTTGACTTGAAGGAATAAATCTCCCCTACTGTGAGATAACAATGGGTAGAAACAGTCTATTTGACAATGGTGACAATGAATAAGGCCTGAGTAGAGTGCATCTTAGAAAACAATGAGGGGAAACAAACATGGGGTTTGGTCTATTGAATAAACCCAAGGGTGCAACCAAGAAAGTAGCATAATGCTATCACAACATGATTTCCTTTCATTTTAAAAAAGAAGTGAAGGAGATTGAGGAAAGGGCTTATGGAAAGAGAAGAGGAACTTGCAATAATCAAGTGGAGAAAATATCCTCTTTTAGGCATATGACCATGGCTCTTCTAGAAGGAGGGATTCCAAATTACTCAAGATTGTGGAGTATTAATCACCCTTAGACTTTTGTTGTAGCTAGGATTGTGGAGTATTGATTACCCTCAGACTATGGCATTGGAGTATTGTTAAGATCACCCTTTGGACTATTGCTTTGGAGTATTGAAGAATATCTTGGGAAAATCAAGAAGACTCTTTAGCATCTCCTTTAAGGATAGCCTTGAAGATATCGTGATAAATCCTTGAAGAAGAATGTGCAACAATTGAGAGAAGATGCTATGGAGCATTGAAGCAATGAGGCAATGAAGAAGAACTAAGATCTGCAAGTCTTGGTGTAGCATGGTGTATTGGACAGTGGTGTAGTGTGGTGCAAGGATTGTCATTGCGGAACTCTTGGTGCAGAATGGTGCGTTGGACAGTGATATAGTGTGGTGCAATGATTGTCATTACTGAATTCTTGGTGCAGCATGGTGCATTGGACAGTGGTGTAGTGTGGTGTAAGGATTGTCATTACTAAAGTCTTGGTACAACATGGTGCATTGGGCAGTGTAATATTTTGAAAAGTGGTCTAATGTAGTGAAGGATTATTTCTCATAGGAAGATTGAAGCTTGGGTATGAAGTTTATTGACCTGTGAAAAGAACAGTCATCTGAAACCTGTGATGTGTGGATGAGTAAGACTTGAAGAAGCCTTGTAAACATCCTTGGAGGCATGATGTTGTCTAGAAGTCATCATGAACTAAACTTGGAGGATTTTATTGGGTACCATGAAGAACAGTGGTGACACATTCTATATAATAAGTTTATCATTGATGATGTAGCATGGAGACTACAGTGAAGCTGAAGATTGACAGGTCTCATTGAAGAAGTCTTTGGGAGTCGTGAAGTACAACTAGAACATATCTTGAAAAAATATGATCGGTGTGCTTGGAGTTGATGCTCCTAATCTCAAGGTTGATTCCTTGAATAAGATAGGGTCGAAGCCCTAAAGATCGAAGCCTCACTACAGTCCAAGTAGGTGCTTAGCACATCCTAGGTTGGAGCCTGGGTGTCTTCATCAAGGGTTGGAGACCTATCCATATTGTCCTTAATTCATTATGAATATTGTATTAATAAAATAATTTATTTCTATTTTTCATTTATTTTTTCTAAATATAAGTGATCTAACTGGTAAAAGTAACCATTGAAAAGAAATATTGATTCACCCCGCTCTTAGTATTTCTAAAAGGTTCATGAAATTTCATTCAACCCAAAGCTTCTTTTACAATAGGGTATTCTCCAATAATTAATACTTACAAGCTCAAACTATATCAACCTTCCCATCTAGACAAATATAATCCTATATTTCATTCAATGGATAACATTTTATATTTCTAGCTCCCATTCGATAATGATAACTTCTTAAAGGTGTGCCCCAAATCCATTCAGAATGGAATTATCGCTATTTACATCATGCACAATATGGGTAAACACCCCACACAAGATAAATGGTTTCTAGAATATGATTTTTCTACACATTTCCCTCATCCCATTTCATAAGTAGGGACACTTTCGTCTTCAAATAAGGAAGAAATAACATGGATTTCAAGAGAGGAAGAAATTGGAGGATATAATAGCGTTATGGCACTAGCATGGATCCACATTAACTTTGAATATATAGAAGAAATTTTTCATTTCCATGGTTAACAACAAAGGAATTATAGATCAATGCATATAAGTTGCTTGTTGCATTTGTGAAAGATATGACCCATATCATCTACAATTATTCTCATTAGTGTAACCTAACACACATCCATATGTTTTTTGATCACTATCGTAGACCTAGATCATTATAGGTTAGTGATAAAGTATGAATATATCCTTAGAAACAACATTTTCATTGTGATAAGCATCATAATCTTCATCCATTCCCATGGGGCCATCACCTAATGAATTGTGACATAGTAGCTTGATCCAAGTGGATGTTGGTGGCCACCCACCCATCCCACTTGGACCACCACAACTGTCTCTTTTAGTTCTTTAGTTTCCTTAATTGTAGCACAATTTACTTTTTTTGGTAGATTTCTAGGTCCTAAACTTCCAAAGCCGTTTTGAGGTCCTCAATGACATTTTTTGGCAAAACGGGGAGCAACATGAGTCGTCGTCCGATGTTTCCCACTCAAAAGTTGTAGTCCTCAGGTAACTATTTCTAACAAGGTTTTTGTGCATCAAATGGAGATCGGATGACAAAGTTACAACCTCGGGAATTTGATGCACTAATTTACCCAAAACAGGGCCCACAGTTTGGCGTTTCATCTTCTAGGGTTAGGTTTTTGGATGTTTAGGGTTTTCCATTGTTTCTCAACAATAAATAGGCCTTCGAGCCTCCTTGTAACACAATTAAGAGGTAGTGAGACACCACATCTCTTCTCAGAGATAAGCTACCATCACCCTAGCTAGTTTATTTCCATTTCTATTTGTAAGCATATTTCAGTATCTTACAGTAATGAAATGAAGTATTATTTCTATTGCATCTCTGCGTTTATGGTTATTTCTATAGTCCATTGCATTCCTATTTAAATTTGGATCATAGCTACATTATGGAATATGAAATAATGCCTTTAATTTCACTAGATATTGATAAATACCTCCAAAAATCGTTTTTTCAAACTGCCCTCCCAATACATATTGCCAATAAAGAAAGCTCTTATTTTTACTAGATATCCTTTAAATTCCCCTCAATACCTATAAACCATTTGGTACCCTACAACTCCCCTTAGTACTTATAATACATTGACTTTATTCTTTACAATTTTAAAGGTCCCTTTATCAAATGAACATGGTAGGATATTGGTCAACAAGGTGAAGCCCCTCGACCCACCCCTTTATTGCAAATATTAGATTCTATAGTAGATTGGTATGCATTCCTTCAAATTAGACGTCTAAAATAGGGTACTCTCCAACAATTAATGCCTATAAGATCAAGTTATATCAACCTTCCCATCTAAACAAATATACTCCTATATCTCATTCAAATGGATAAATTTTTAGATTTCCAGTCCTCATTTGATAATGATACCTTCTTAAAGGTGTTCCCTATATCAAATCATCATGTAATTATCACTATTTACATAATGGAAAACAAGGGTAAAATCCCCACCCATGATAATAGGTTTTTAGAAGATGAATTTTCTACTCATTTCCCTTATCTCATTTCAAAACTGGTGACACGTGCATCTTTAAATAATAAATAATATGAATTTCAAGAGAATAAGTCACTGGAGGATATAGTAATATTATGGCACTAGCACAAATCCATCTTATCTCTAAATATATAGATGTCCCACTCCATTCCATCATTATATCACATGACACCTGTCACTTAAGGGATGTACCATGGACTTGTCACTCCCTTAGAGGTTGAAACCACTTAATGGGGTCCTTAATTAACCTCTCCCTTAAATTTAGAGACACTTGTATGTTCTAAAGGCATGACATTGTGAAGTGTCAAATTCGTTCCATGATTTGTAAGCTCATTTACTCAATTTCACTAATTATTTGTTGTACTAAAAGATGAGAAAACACATTGGATCTTATACAAGATTATAAGTGGGTCTCCATCTTGGGTTTTGGTCTCCCTATACGAGGTCTAAGCCCTCTAGAGGGTCATAATGTTATTGTACGGTGAGCATAGAGAGCCATGGGCCTCCACTATAGCAGAGAGAATATAGCCACATCATGGGATCCTTTAGCTCCACTCAATTCTCACTTGTGTTCCATTTAATTGAAGATGATGATATACTTGGACCACCTTGCCTAGCTGGATACACGCTTGCACCACACACTTGGTAGTTGTTTTAAGGCCTAGATGAGGATATGTCTCACCATGGGAGATAAAGGGAGGGCTTGCATTGTTTTTCTAGCCCTTATAAATGGGATACAGACTTGTTTAATCCACTTGGAGACCCATCAGGATGTTTTTGTGCCCCCATGGCCACTTGGGAGCACCATAGGTCATTTTCTTAGAGATCAAGGGGCCATCCCATTCATCACTTTTTTTTAGACCTTCCATCCAATTTCGACACATGTTGGACTTCACTAGGCCTTCCAACGATCCTCATAGCTATTGTATTATCATTTCAACTCTCCTGATAGGCTTATTTTGCATGTTATGGAGATATTTGGTGGGCTTGTCATGAATTAGGGTGTTATTTTTCACATTAGAGACACTTTTATGGGTTTGTTAGGCTAACTAGACCCATTGAACTATTAGAGGCTCATATAAATAGAAGTGAGATCTGATTTATAACTCATCATCACTTGGATTTGGATCATTTTTCTTCTGGAATTTTGCTATAGCTAGGGAAGGATGAATTTGAGACTTTAAACATTTTGATGTTTGGGTTAATGTTATTCTATTTTGATCTCCTCTCTTGCAAATGTGATGGATGGATATACTCTTTTTTCCATCTAGCTTTCTCTTTTATGCAAAATTTTCATTATATAATTTATGGAATAATACATCATGATGCGTCTTGTCCTATAAATTATGCATAAATCTTGAATCACTTTGGTATTATTGATATATTCCATGTGTTATTCACTAGGAAAGAAAAAGTGAATGTTCCTAGGGGTTTCCTCGGAAAAAACTAACCCTAAAACTCCATTATTTGACAAGTCGAAGTATAAATCCTTGTTGAAACTGGGTAGTTGCTTAATTAGGGCATGCAAAGATGCAATTAGGCTTCTTGATAGAACAAAACCCTAAATCAATATCATTCCTCACTCCATTCTCTAAATAGAATAGGAATTGGTCATCTATCCTTGGTGATCACATCAACTTAATGAAACATCATTTGTTCACCTCTATTTTCCTCTTTCCTTTGTCCCCTAAAGATAAGGAGATCTTCTAGGGCTTGGTGCAAAAATTAGAGAGGTGAAATTTTAGGATTTCGTCCAGGAAAGTTTCTTCATTTATGTCTCCTCTCGAAATCCTCCAATTTTGAATGAATTCCTCCAGTGGAATTTCAAATAAATTGATTCCCTAGCTATTGCACCAAGAGGGAACCCTTAGAGCTCCTTTAACTTGGGGATTTCTTGATGTTTTGCACTTTGTAGTTCATAATTCAAACTATTTTCCCTCAACTATAGGTGATCATTGGATGAGCATTTGCAATGATATATCTCTTAAACCTTATTCCCATATAGTATTTCTCTCAAGGGTTTTTTCATGGAAAGCCACCTTTTATTCTCCCAAAACTCACACTTTAATTGAATCTTCCATTGCATGAGTCATCCTTGCCTCACTTTGAACTCTAGTATAAACATGTCAATCACAAGCGATGGATTTTGGAAGTTTTTATCTTAGCGACTCATAAT
This sequence comes from Pinus taeda, assembly GCA_000404065.3. NCBI lineage: Eukaryota > Viridiplantae > Streptophyta > Pinopsida > Pinales > Pinaceae > Pinus > Pinus taeda. The sequence continues at coordinate 94,353 of APFE031675822.1, read as the reverse complement.
TTTTTAATATTACTAAACTCGAGATCATCCTTCCCTCAAGCCCTTCTTGTAGAGCCATTATTTTTCTTCTAAAAAAACAACCTATTATCTGAGCCTCTCCTTTGAATGGGAATTTGAAATCATATTGTGCATCATTATTGATCTCATCATTCTAGTGATTTACCTATATCAAGACTCCTCCTATTGGTGAAATTGTGTAAAGAATAGGGGACATTGACTGAGGTGACAGTTGGTCCTTGTCCCATTGTTGCCACTTGATCTAGTAGTAGTCCTTTGGAAGCCCTCCTAGGACCCCTGTTAAATCAAGTGCTAACATTTTTAAAGAACAAGTATAAATCATATATCTCACTTGACAAGAATAAATCTAGACTTGTGGTAAAACAGGTTTCACAGAAAGAAGGGGTCGATCATGAGGATAATTTTTCCCCATTGCAAAATGGGATACCATCTATAAACTCTTTGCCTTGGCGGCTCATAATAGTTGGAAATTCCATCAAATGGATGTAAAAAATGATTTCTTGAATGGATATCTAAAAGATATGTTTTTATGTCCCAACCAAAAGGATTTGTTGTGAAGGGTCAAGAACACAAAGTATGCAAGATTGTAAAATCCTTGTATGGTGCCAAGCAAGCACTGCAAGCCTAGTATGAGAAGTTGATTGGTAATCTTCTGAAACTAAATCTCAAACATTGTGATCTTGATGATGCAACTTTGTTAAGTTGGAAAAATAGTTGTGTATCTTTCAGTGTATGTAGATGCTCTTTTGATGATTTAGAATAACGAGAACTACATTGCATCCATAAAGAAAGAACTAAGTAAATGCTTTCAAATGACAAATTTGAGCTATGTTCACTACTATCATGGTATTAAACTAATCCAATATCTGAAGTTTATAATCATCCATCACAAGAAGTAAATTGGAGATATGTTGAACATGTTTGGAATAATTGAGTGAAATCCTTTAACTACTCCAATGGAATAGGATGTAAAGCTCATTGTTGGGCATGGAATCCCCCCACAACATGTTTTGGGGCTAAAAGTCCAATTTTTTATAAAAATATATTGTAAGACTCCATGAATTGCAAGCACAGAGTGTGAAGTATGGGTTGAGTCATAGGGTTGTCCACCCTAAGTATTGTAAAGTAATGTAATGTCATGTCGGCCTACCCATGGTCGATGGACCATGGGATTGTATAAATAGAGCGAAGCTCTAAGTTGTAAAGAGAGCAAAGAAGCTGAGTAGCGAAGATAGAGCATAGAGAAAGAGTCTAAGTGTATTGGGTCGTAGTAGTAGGAAGAGGCTTTCTAGCTGAGGGCACAGAGGCCTAGTAGAGTCTATAGTTAAGTGCGTAGGGCAGGGTCGAGTTTGTAATCTTGAATGAAGAATAATAAAGAGAAGTTGATTCCAATTTATGTTCATTTGCTTGTGTATTGCCTTCTTTACTATTATATTGTTTTGTTTATCACGCGCACTTATATTATTGCTAGAAATATTGTTAATTATCACTAGCCTTACACAGATAAGTTAAGTAATCAGGTAATAACAGGTTAAATAGCAAGGAACTTGGGTATAATACGAATCATGCCCTGAGTACGACTGCGCGAAGGCAGCATCATAGGTTGTGAGGGACTAATAGGTGCACGTAGTGATGTGTGTGTAGGGTCAAACTGCGGACTTCCAGAAGCTCATCAGACATCCCAAGGGTGCAGAAACCTAGTTCTAGCACCCTCCCATACTACTTTAGGTGAGACCTCAATCCACGCTCTGTGGACTATTGCCGAGAGGGCTAGTAGTACTGCGATTTACTTGGCTAAATCACCTTTGAACTTGGGTCAAGCCCATACAAGCCAAAAAATGGTTCCATTGCCGGGATGGGGATCTACATAAGGGATATTTGATGTCTTGCCACTAGGATCCCATAAAGAAAGAAATTGAGGAGTGGTTGGACAAGAAGATTCACGAGTTCATGGTGCAAGAAAACAAAAATTCGCAAGTATCTGAGGAACAGTGGTTGGAGCGCTACTTGTATACAGAAATCCATGAATTTTTTTTTGCATCCTTTCCGTTTAAGCTGTATGAGTGGATCACGAAGCTAGAAGATAGTTAGGGAAGGTGTAGGCTTGACAAACCACTTATGTGGACTCCAAAATTAGTGTGCAGGCTAGAGGCGTTAGGAGATAAGATCCCACGAGCTATGGACCATTGGCTTGATCAAATTATAGGAGGATTTATCACTGAGTTCATGGTAGACACGATTGTTAGTTAGAGTGAGGCAAAGCGATGTTTCCTAAAGGGACCGCAAGGTAATTATATTAAGTATTTGAACACTTGGATTAAGATGCTATTGTGTGAAAAGCGGGTTATGTGAATAAATTAATGTCTGGAACTATGTGAAGTGGGAAGATCTACAGAAGTGGAGGTAGTGAAGAAATGGAAACCAGTCCCTTAATTTACCCCTCATGGGAAAGCAAGGAGGAGCTCATGAAAGTTTCTCCGAGAAGCGTGGTCTATTTGATAAGGTAGCGCATTCTTCGTTTATCACCTGCACCCATGCAACCTCCTGTCTCACCCTCCTCACCTCCATCTCGACCCACCCCACCTCCACCACCACCACATATTAGTATGGTGAGTGCGATCAAACTACCGATATTTAGAGAAGTAGGGAATGAAGATCCAGACCAATTCTAGTTCATGGTAAGAGCAGTATGGGAAGCACAAGGGGTTATGGATGACAATATCAAGAAGGCTATGTTGGTGTGTGCATTGGAGGATCGCGCATTGACATGGTACATCAAGCATTCTAATGACCATCAAAATACAGGAATCACAGAAATCCATACTGTACTGAATAGGGAATTTAGTAGGCCAAAGTCAGAAACACAATCAATCATTGGGTTTAAGGAGATCACGATGCTCCCTAGGGAAAAACCCTATGATTCGGACCAAAGACTGAAGGGTATGATTCACGAAGCCAACATGACATTGACAGATGGACAACACTGCGTATGGTTTGTAACATCAGTGACGCCGCACTTGAGGACAATGCTGTCATAGCAAAAACTTTCCACCCAGGCCAAAGCTTTGGAGATGGCGATGAGATTATGTGAGACCCCTATACAAGACCCTGGTCTAGGAGTCCAACAAATCCATGCGCAACTGCAAAATCTATATTTGGAAATGCAGAGTCTAAAACAAGATAGGACACCTGAGCCAGAGGCATGTGAGGAGATATGGTTCATAAAATGCAAAGGCTAGGGGCATGACAAGGACCACTGTCTAGTGTTCACAAATTACTTGGTAGGAGGAGGGCCAATGCCGTTAAGACTTGAGGCACAGGCAAGATCGAGCACGGTGCCTGTATTATGGTGCGCGATCTGTCAGATAGGAGGAAAGCACACTATGGATAATTGTCATCTATTGCAAAAGTATACAAAGACATCCCAACAATGTTTTTGTAATTTCTGCAGGTCGATAGGCCATGATGAGTGCACCTGTAGAAGTTATGAAATAATGTTGGATCGGACTCCTGCCTACAGGGTGCAGACCAAAACTCGAGCTCTCATCCCAAATTCAGGAATGGTGCGCACTGGATTTCAGGGGCGCGGTCAAGGACGAGGTGGAATGGGACCAGGAAGGGGTCACAGACAGTTAATTTGTTATAATTGCGGAGGGCCAAGACACTGTGCCCGCGATTGTACAAAATCGACAAGGACATCATGTTTGTATTGTACTCAGTTTGATCATGAGGCAGAAGATTGCCCTACAATGATAGCGAGATTATGCGAAAAGGGGCATTTTGGCCCCCTTTGACTTAGAATCTACAAATGATGAGGTCTGAGCCACACGAAGAAGACCCGAATATAAACATGATGCTCAGGAGCGGTATCACCATTGGCGATGATAAAGGTAAGGAATCAGAAGAAAGTGCATGGGTTCGCAAGGCTCCTACAAAGGAACCCAAATTTGATTTGGAACATGCGAAGGAGACATTCATGGAAGCTAAGACGAGCTTCACGAAGGCCTCCACTTCAAGTAGTAAGGATCAATTAGAACCAGGGATGGATCCTTCAATGCTCACTACCTTTTTGGAGACATGCATGAAGCTATTATGCGGCAGCAAGGCAGTAAAAGGACTACAGGAACTCGTCACTAGGTGTGCGGGGTTAGGATAACTGCGCATTGTTCGGAAACTTGGAAAGCATGCATTGCACACAAGAAGGGAAATGAGGTTGACTGTGAAAATCAACGAATATTAAATGGATCAAGAAATCTTGGATCTCAGATTAGGCATGAATGTACTGCCAAAACAAACATGGGAACACATGTTGGAAATAATGCTAAGAGGGGGGGGGGGGGGGATGAATCAATATTAGCAATTTAGAAATTTAGAAATTTCCATAAAAAAAATTATATACCCTACTTCTGTTAATTAAACCTACGTATATATGCAACTGTGTTTAGAGAAAACCGCGTATATCTTGCAGACTTCTAATTTAGTTAGCTGATATTAATCTGTGTATCAGAACCATAAAAAATTAATCAAGTGCAATAAACAGTATAGCTAATCACACACATGAACACGAGATATAAGGTGGAAACCCAATGTGGGTGAAAACCACCTGCTGCAATTCATCTCTATCTTCGTTTAGTAAGAAACTTCTTTTACAATATTTTTGTACTAGTGCAGTCTTATACCAGTATGCAGGCTTCTACCTACAGAAGGCTACAACCTTCTCTCATTCTCCAGCTTCTCCTGGATGGGAGCTACAAACCCCTTAGATCTTGTACTAGTTGATGTATTAGTATGTAAGTGCTGACCTACAAAATTCTACAACCTTCTCTTTTCTTCCAGGGATCACATTTCATAAATTTTCAGACTGGATCCATCAATAACATCAATCAAACATTAAATTTATCTGCATCAACCAATATCCTTGGCACCAAAAAAAACTGAATCAAATAATCACTTCTCTGAATTTTGTGACCAGAATATAGTAACAGTAACCAGAAAGCAATCCTGAACCCAGAACACTACAATAATAAATAGAAGTAGCTAAAACATATTTTATGAGATGTACGTTACTTCAATATGTAGAACTTCTGTGCATACGCTTCTGTATTAAGGAAAACCTACATATATGCTATTTTGAATTACCGAACCAGCGTGTATATGCGCCTTTGCTATGTCGAACCTGCGTACAACACTTCAGACGAGAATACCATGGTCCAAAACCATAGGTCCAAATACCAAGGACCAAAAGCAAGTTTTCCCACATGTACGCCCTTTTCCTTGCGTGAAAGTGAATGCATATGCATACACGCCTTTTGATCGGCTATCCCACATGTATACATAGCTTGGTTAAGAGAAACATGCATATATCTCTTTTTCCTTTATTTTGAGAGCCTGAACTATCATCTGAGTGAGTTTCCATCAAGGACAACACCTGTGTCATAGTGCCAACCCTATGTCATAATGCCAACAATCTCCCCTTTTGGACTTGATGGTAACCCCAAGTCACTCAAAGTCATTCTCCCACTTTGTCATCATGGGAAAAGGGTTATTCTTTCCCTGAGTACATGTTGAAATCTCTGCTCTACTATGCTATCCATGCTCCCCCTGACTGTAGGAAAGCTCTGCAAAAAGATGTTCTACAAGAAAGAACATGACTTTATACCTCATAAATGACCTCCCTATCACCAAAGACTCATACATATATCCATCTCCCAACCAAGTGGGGATATACCAATATTGACTCTTCCACCCAACCAAGTGGGGATACACCAAAAGTTTACACATGATAAAACAAGAACATTACATCATCCATCTCAGGCATAGTGGGGAAACCAAAATAGGTTGTTACATAACCTTGATAATAAAAGAAATACATGACATAGAGACTAAATATCTAAGACAAGACTATGATAGCCATCAGCAACTATCATCAGGAACATCTGTCAATCATCATCCAAACCAGCAACCATGATGTCCCTTTGCACCTGTTCCACCTGAATCAAAAACAATTGTGAAGTAGTACCAAGATCTTATAAGGTAATGCCAACAATGCATTATTAGAAGTATATATGCTCCCCCTGAACCTGTGCCAGATGGTCTCTGTCAGACCCATATCAGACTCTTTTCATCCTGATCTTGGCACACTAATTTTCTTCAAACCAACATATATGCGACTGTATCCATAGAAACTTGCGTATATACACAGATGCTCCTCATGAAAGTCACATACAACCACTTTTCTCTGAAATAGATAAGTTTCAATAGAAAGATGATGCATCAACTACTCCCAGCTTCTATCTGAGGTATTCAAATATCTCTATAGGCAGTGGTTTGGTGAGTATATCAACAACCTTTTCCTTGGAGGGGACATACTCCAATTTGAAATTTTGTTCATGCACTTGTTCCTGGAGAAAATAATATTTGATAGGTATGTGCTTGGTCTTTTAATGCATGACTGGATTCTTTGAAATACTGATTGCACTTGTATTATCACATAAAATGGAGATAGGTGGAGTACAAGTGATTTGAATGTCTTGCAATGTTTGCATCATCCAAAGGAGTTGTGTGTAGCAAGATGCAATAGCCACATATTCCACTTCAACTGTAGATAAATAAATTGAACTTCGTTTCTTGCTAAACCAAGATACTATTCTGGAACCCATAAAGAATGCACCACCACTAGTGCTTTTTCTATCATCCACACTTCCTACCCAATCTGCATCTGTATATGCATGAAGTGTGGGATCTGTATCTCTAGGATACCATAAACCATAGTTTTGTGTTCCTTGAAGATATTTGAAAATCCTTTTAATCACCTGAAGGTGTGCTTATTTTGGATTTTCCTGGAATCTTCCAACAATACCTATTGCATGCATGATGTCTAGTTGGGTACCTGTCAGATAGAGCAGACTACCAATCATGGATCTATAATTTGGTTGATTTACTATTGTTGAATCATCATTTTCACTGAGGCTTCACCCTGTTACCATAGGGGTACATACTGGTTTCGAATATTCCATGCCATATTTCTTCAAGATCTGCTTGAGGTACCTGGTTTTTGATAGAAAGATACCGTCTTTCTTTTGTTGGACTTGTAAACCAAGAAAATATGTTAGCTCACCAAGTAGGGACATTTCAAATCCTTTTTGCATTACCAAGGAAAAGTGTTGACTCATGGCTTCTTCATTGCTACCAAAAATGATGTCATCAACATACACAACAAGTATTATCAATTTATCATTGTCAATTTTTATATATAGATTGCTATCTGTTGATCCTTTTGAAAAGCCTTGTTGATGGAGGTCTTTGTCCAAACGATAATACCAAGCCCTTGGAGCCTATTTAAGACCATAGAGAGCCTTTCTGAGTTTGCATGCAAGTTTTGGATCATTTCCAAGGATAAATCCATCTGGTTGCTAAATATACACTTCTTCTTCTAATGTCCATTTAGAAAGGAAGTTTTCACATCCATTTGATATACTTTGAACTTCTGAAAGCTAGAAAGAGCAAGGAACATTCTTATGGCTTCAAGTCTAGCAACTGGTGCAAAAGTTTCTTCAAAGTCTATACCTTCTTGTTGAGCATACCCTTTACAAGCAAGTTTGGCCTTGTTTCTAATAACATCTTGATTTTCATTCAGCTTGTTTTTGAATATCCATTTGGTCCCTATGACATTCTTATCATTAGGTCTAGGAACCAATTCCCACATGTTATTCTTTTCAATCTGCTCAAGCTCTTCATTCATGGCCTTGACCCATCATTCATCTTTGAATGCTTCACTTACATTTCATGGTTAGACAGAGTAGAGAAATGCTAGATAGCTTGGAGCTTCTATAATAGTTCTTGTTCGTACACCTACCTCTTTCTACCCCAAAATTTTAGTATTTGGATGATTCTTCTGGACGTACCTGGATAGAGTCTTTTCTTCTATCCTTATCTATTCTTCTAGCGCCTCATACGTTTCTTCTTCATCATCTTCAAAGTCTTCAAATTTTACCTTCTTTGGATAGTTGCTTGCTTCATCAACCACCACATCAATACTTTCAACAAATTTTCCAAGTTTTTTATTGTAACGCTTATATCCTTTACTTCGGGAAGAGTAACCAAGGAGAATGCTTTCATCTGCTATAGGTTCAAAATTGCCAAGCATTTCATTAGTCTTTTTGATGTAACATTTGCTTCTAAAGGCTTTGAAGTATTTTACAGTAGGAGACTTACCATACCAAATTTCGTGAGGAGTTTGAGTGCCGTTTACCTGGACGTTTGTTTTGTTGAGAATAGTAACAATAGCAAATGTAGCTTCACCCCAGCAGTTTGCAGGAGTTCTAGACTCATCAAGCATAGCATGAGCCATCTGTTGAACCATTCTATTCGTCCTTTCTGCCACTCCATTTTGTTGAGGAGTTCTTGTAGTAGAGAATTCCTTTCTTATTCCATGTTCTTCACAAAAGTCGAAAAATTCATTCGAGGTAAATTCCCCTCCTCGATCAAACCTAAGACATTTGATCTTGCAATCTTATTCATTTTCAACCAAGGCTTTGAAAGCTTTGAAATTTTCAAAAGCTTCATCTTTATGCTTTAGAAGTCCTATCCAACACATCCTTGAAAGGTCGCCAATGAACAATATAAAGTATTCTTCTCGACGAGGTGACTTTTTCTTAATGGACCACATAAATCAGTATGGACAAGTTGAAGTGGCTTACTAGCTAATCCTTCCTTCTCAGGGAAATGTGTTCTGGTTTGCTTACCAAACTGACATGATTTGCATATTGTATTGTCTGCAATTCTAATGTCAGGAAGATCGCAAACAACCTAATATTTGCATGCTTTCCTTATTTGAGGGAAGCTTAGATGCCCCAATTTTCTGTGCCATAGCCAATATTCATCATTTTTGCTTAGATAGCATTCTTGATGTCCTCCCTTGAGTATGTATAAATTATTTGGAGTTCTTATGCCTTTGATCACTATTTCTCCTGTATCAAGCTCACGAACAATACATCCATTTGATCGAAATACTACCTCATTTCCTTAATACACATTTGACTAACACTCAATAGATTATGTTTTAAGCCATCAACATACATAACATTTCCATATTTGACCTTTTCTCTTAAAATAATAGATCCTTTACCTTTTATGAGTACAGGGGTGTCATTTCCAAATGACACCTTCCTTTCATTTTCTAAGGCACTATATGACTAAAGTTTTTCTTTATCACCTGTCATATGTTTCGAGCATCCATTGTCGATGTACCACGGATTTTCCTGTCCTTCCGCATATAAGGCTATACCACATCTTTCTAGTTGTGGTTCTTTCTTTATCCATGTTTTGGGACCCAATGAAGCTTGCTCCTTCTGAGATGTTTGCCGAAAATAACTCTTGCATTCAAAATCTTGATGACCAAAGTTGTTACAAATAGAGAATTCTATTTCATTTTCAAGAGCATAAAATTTATTGTAGGTCCTCTTCATGATCCCAGTCACACTCCTTTGATTTCGTGCTTCTCTAGTCATGATGGTCTTGTAGGCAACACATTGAGAAGCTTTGTGTCCAAAGTTATGACATGAGAAACATTGGTCATTAAAGAAATTCCTGTGATTATCAAATCTACTGACCAAGTGATTGTAGTTTCCATTGACATTCATTCTTGAGGAAAAATGAGAATTATTTACCTGTGGTTGGTTGTAGCTTTTGTTCATCCTTGAAGAAGATTGACCCTGATTTACCTGGTGATCTGCTTTATGCCTTTGCTAACAATTGTAAACTTGTTCACTTCTCCTTACTGCATCAAGATAACTTTTGGAGGTGGATGGCTTTTGTGCTTGAGATGCTTCTTCAGTATATCCAAGACCTATCTTGATTAGAGGAGAATGCTGCACTTTGATAATCTCATCTAAAGTTTCAGATCCTTTAGCAAATCTAAGATTAAGAGCTTTTGTTTTCTCAATATCTTTTCTAAATCCTACAATCTCACATTCTAACTTTTCATTGTGTTTTTCCCTTTCAACAAGTTGGAATGTCAGAGTATATATGATCATATTCTTTTATTCTAAACATATTTTAATTTTAGAAATTTCTTCATAGAGATCATCTTCATCTATAGCATCCAAGAAATCATCATCTTCAAAATCCATCAAAAGTCTATAATCATTACCATGTTCATCTTCATCACTATTTGAAATTCCATCGCTGTCGTCATGTCTATAATAACTCTTCTTACATAAGTTCTATTTTCTATTCCATTTAACTGGTTCCTTACCTTTATCAAGCTTATCCTTATGAGGACATTTGGCTGCATAGTGACTAACTCTTCCACAACCAAAGCATTTGAAAGGTAGCTTACCTCTGAATCTTCCAGAACCCCATTGAAGATTCTTCACAAAGTTTGATTCTTCCTCTCCTTCTGGCATATGCCCTGACTCATTGTATTCTCCTTTTCCTGAAGCTTTGAATGCGACTTCTCTCATGTCTGATGGACCGCCTTTTCTCATTTTGAAAGAAGTTAGGATTCCGTGCAGCTGTGACATAACAATACTTTGAAGATTCTGCTTTTCTTCTATGGCAAAAACTTTTGATTCAAACTTAGAAGACAAGGATCTTAGTACCTTTTCAACTAAAGTAACTTCTTTTATCTCTTCACCCAAATTTTTCATGCGATTAACAATCTCATCTATACGTAGGAAATAATTAGCTACACTTTCATCATTGTGCATTTTAAGAGTTTCATATTGTATTCTGAGAGATTGTAGTTTTGCACTTTTTACCTAATCATCTCCTTCATAGCTTAGAATGATCTTGTCCAATATTTCTTTAGTAGTTTTGAGCTACATAACCTTGATGAGTTCTGATTGAGATAGAGTCCTCAATAGAGTATTGATAGCCTTCGCATTTGTTTCATACTACTTTTTACCAGCCGTATTTGTAGGAGTTGTTGATGGAAATGTATATCCTCCTTCCACGATATCCCAAACTTCTGTACCAAGAGATTGAAGACAGGTTGTGGTTCTTACCTTCCAATAGAAGAAGTTGCTCCCATCAAAGATTGGTGGCCTGATGGATGTCCCCTTTTTGTAGTTGCTCATGATGATAGATCTTCCTTCAAGTGATCAAGCTTCTTCTGAAGGACCTGCTCTGATACCAATTGTTGGAAATAATACTGAGAGGGGGGGGGTGAATCAGTATTAGCAATTTAGCAATTTTTTCATTTCCATAAATAAATTTATATATGCTACTTCTGTTAATTAAACCTGCATATATACGCAACTGTGTTTAGAAAAAACTGTGTATATCTTGCAGACTTCTAATTTAGTTAACTGATCTTAATCTGTGTATCAGAACCATAAAATAGTAATCAAGTGCAGTAAACAATACAACCAAGCACACACATGAACACAAGATATAAGGTGGATGTAGGTTTTAACCCCGTATAGAAATTACCTGCATGCGAATTCTAAATCACAGGAAAAATAAAAATGCGAGAGCATAACACATAAAACACATATACACAGAGATTTCCCACTGGATCTCAAAACCGAGACTACGAGCTTGATTTTTCATTATTTTCCTTTCAATGTTATAATACATATTTATACATGCCGAAGCATCCAATACGTTGGACTGAAAAACCATCACGTCGAATACCATGGACCAAAAAACCATTGATCCAATACCATGGACCGAAAACCATAGTGTCCAAAAAACATGTGCGAAAATCATACACAAAACCATAGGTGGGTCCGCCCAACCTAACATAGGGTCCAAAAGAAAACTTTTCGGGGGCGCTGCCCCGAACCCCATAAAGTGGAGTTACGGGTACCCCTCAAACCCCCTGTTAACTATGATGTGGAAAGAATATAACACAACCCAACAATCTCCCACTTGTTGTTTTCTTTCCACAGCGGGCCACATGAGAGCTTAGTCATTTTTCCAGCCCTGAAACGCCCATTGTTTCTCTACACCAAGAGAACTTCTCAGAGCTCACAAATTTTGTCAATGCATCTGCAGTATTCTTCAAAGTGTCCACCTTTACCAGCAACACCTTTTTG